>JAJOOS010020995.1:0-25121 GCA_029582725.1 Solanum chiquidenum
TTTGCATTGATACTACTCTTGCTATGTTACTTGGCATAGTCTTGTTGCAGGGTCAGTGATGTTTCTTAGGTGAAGATATGATGATCTCCGACATCTTCATGTTGTTTGCATTGATACTACTCTTGCTATGTTACTTGGCATAGTCTTGTTGCAGGGTCAGTGATGTTTCTTAGGTGAAGATATGATGATCTCCGACATCTTCTACTCATTTTTCCATATGTTTGGACCTGTGTCATATTTTATATATATTGGGTTCGCTCCTGCACATGTTTAGACTAGTTCCTAGGAAGGTTTCGTGTATTTTTGCAAAGTGTTTTTTACAAAAAAATATTTTATCAAGGCTGATCATTGATTTTTTTATTCCAGTATGGTAATAAATTGATACTTGTCTACTTCCGCATTATCAGTACTAAAATAGGGTGATAAGGGTTTCCATATTTAAGTATTAGAGTATGTGCTCACGCGGCCCTGTGATTTGGATCGTGACGGGGTGGGTAGGGGGTGGGGGTGGGGGTGGGAGGAGTTTAGAAATAAAAAGAGAGTAGGTAAAATTTCAAAAATAAGATTATGTTCGTCTATAACATTAAAGGAACGACAAACATTGTCGATTATTTTCTTAAAATGTTTGATCAGATATTTTGACAAAAAAATAACAGCCAGAAGCAACATAGTCTGGCGTTTATAATAATATGTTTTTAAACAAAAATACTTTGAAAAATTTGTATGTATTTGAAATATAATAAAATATTAAAATATTAAAAATGACAATGTCCATCGTAACAATATTTTAAATAAAAAATGATGGACAACATCGCTTTTGTTAAAAAATAAAAATAAATTATAAATTTGGTGCATAAGTTCGCGAAGAAAGTGACAGACAAAGAGTTCCTATCTGTCATTTTTGTTAATTTATTGTTTACAAAATAGTAAACCGATGAACATCGAGGCAAATTTTTTTTGCATTTTCTGAGCGATGTTTTTAGTCGTTTTTGTTTCCGTCATTTCTTGAGCCTTTTTTAGTAGTGTCATAAGGAAAACAACTAAATCAAGGAGTTTTAATACCTCAACCTTATTCTTGAATATAAGATCACTATATTCCTCTTTTCAAGGATCAAATCTCTTGGATTGTCATCTCTATCCATGTCAAGACCCAGACCATCGTGATTGGCACCCACACTAACCCTCCACTGGGAGAACCATTACTACAACCCAACTAAGCAACTTAACGAAAAACTAAACATTTCAAGATACGGAAGCAGGTTTAAATGACTAAATAAAATTACGGAGTTCCCATACACTCCGAAGATCTAACAAAACAACTAATGCGGAAATACAATCCCTAGAATTGAAAATCATTGTACCAAAACTCTAACGATCAACAAGTCTAAGAAAAAGGAAAACTAAACATAACAGCCTAATAAATAGTCTGAGTTCAAAAAGAGTGGACTTAAACAACAAAGATCCATGGGAGCATGAAAGAACTGGCTCACCCTTGAATCCGGTCACGATCAATAGTCTCCTAACTGAGGTCTGTCAGTAGACACCTGAAGATGTCATGTACTCAACAAAGAAAGAGCAAGTGCAGTATTAGTACACAACCAAAGTGTACTGGTAGGATCACGCGAATACACCCATAAGCACAATCTATATACATCGAACAATTACGACACAATAAGCACACATATACATAATACATAGATCAATCATCATTTTAGGAACAACAAACAATTTCCCAATATCAATGACAGGTAAACAAGAACATAATAATCACAAGTGGTCCTCTCATGGAACCCACACCCAAATTGTTAGTGTGTCGCAACGTGACACCCGATCCAATATCTGTGTCGGAACGTGACACGAACGTGACACTCGATCTATTATATGTGATGAAATGTGATACCAGATCCAATATATGTGTCGAAACGTGACACCTGATTCAAATCAGCATAACCACAGTCACAATCACATCTGCAATGAACAATACTCATAATCATACAATCAAGTAAGAGTTCATGGCATGTATTGATCACACATCATCATTTCATTAGATAGATTCACATTCCCTATTCACATACATGCATGCATACAATGAAGCAATTATCTGGCATATATCACACAACATGAAGTCAAACCATCACTTACCTCGAAACCAAACTTGATTACTCCTAAGACACTTGAGCCTTACCTTTCTGAAGTCTGTCAGCTTGTTCTTGGTCTATAAACAACTAATTTAACGCAAGGATCAGTAATTAAAGTCTAATTTACTCGAATTATAACAACTCAATAACTCAAGACCAAACCCATGATCCTAATGTTCAACTACGATTTTTCCTCATCATCAACTTCAGGCCAAAACCCTCCCCCAATGATAATTACTTAAGATTCGAAGTTTTAAGAATCAAATTATGGATTAGGGGAGTAATTATCTTACCTTTAGTGCTAGAAATCGTGGAAAACTGTCAAGAACTGCTCTGGTTAGCCTCCTAGCTCTCAAGAACGAAATTTTGTAGAAAATAACGATTTTGCGGTTTTTCCCCGACTTAACTCGCAACTGTCCCGCCACAACGCCTCGCCTTGGCCGAACTTACCCCACTTTGGCTGCTTGCACAGAGACAGAAGCTCGGAATTTGAGTTCCAAGCTCCCATTTCACAACACACTTTCAAACCAGGACGTTCTAAAACTACCCTTTCACGCCAAGATCAGTTGAGTTCTACTCACACGAATTCAATTTTGTAAAGTCGTACAGGCTCCTCAACATCTTGGCTATCTACTCATGTGATCAAATTCATAATCAAGCCTCCCGTCTATTACCATATTTCCCTAGACCTCACCTGACTCAGATTTTGTCCAAGTCTGGCCTAGGCAAGAAATTTCCAAGTCACTACTTAAAAGTTTTCTGGCCCAAATTCTTTCCCCATTGGCTTTTCCATAACGACGGGAACATGTCGTTACAATAGATACCAATTTACCCATCACTCATCCCCGAGTGATAAACTAGGAGAACTAGCTAAGGTAAAAGTAGAGTAGTATCTGAATCGTCGAATAGCTGGGGATTCTTGTCTCTCATGTCTTTCTCAGTTTCCTAAGTAGCTTCCTCAACTGGACGATGCTTCTATTGAACTTCTACGGACTTTATCTCCTTGGTCCTCATGATACTTCTTCAACATGTATACATAGAACATTGGATGGACTATAGATAGGCTAGACGGTAAAGCCAACCTATAAGCCACTGACCCTACACAGTCAAGAATATCAAATGGCCCGTTGTATTGAGGACTAAGCTTGCCCTTCTTGCCAAATATGATCACCTCCTTTGTGGGTGACACTTTTTAGAAGAACTTGCTCACCATCCTGAAATGTCATGTCCCTTACCTTACGGTCTGCATACTTTTTCTGTTGACTCTGGACTGCTAGAAGCTTAGCTTGGGTGTTTCTCACCTTATCTTGAGCATCTTTCACCAAATCAA
This sequence comes from Solanum chiquidenum, assembly GCA_029582725.1. NCBI lineage: Eukaryota > Viridiplantae > Streptophyta > Magnoliopsida > Solanales > Solanaceae > Solanum > Solanum chiquidenum. Next base: position 3,469 of record JAJOOS010020995.1, read on the forward strand.
CCCCCTAAGGGTTTTCACATCTCCATCCTCAAACCAACCAATTGAATACCTACACATCCTCCCATACAATGACTCAATGAAGTCATCTTAATACTCAAGTGATAAATATGGTTGTATGTAAGCTTAACTAACAACAAAATCTATTCCTAATAACCACCAAGGTTGATCGTACACACGTCTGCAACATGTTATCAAGGACCTTGACACAATTATCAGGACAAATCCTTTCTCACATAAGCATGATAAAATTTCAAGTCAATACTCGCTACAATTAGAAGTGAAGCTGAACTAACCAACACACACTCATAATCCAAACAATCATAGTTCTTAACAATATCTCTATCCCACAACATAAATTCCCATGAGCTTAAGTTATAATATTTTGATCTTTAGGCATTAGATACTCATCGAGGGATATGCCCAAGCATACAAACCCCCTAACAACACTATCGAAATGCTAGATTTAGTAATTGTGATTGTAGATTACCCTTAAGAACATTAGAATTGGACCCAATGATCCCCACATTCTACCAAGAGAACATCGCAGAATCGGTACACCTGATCCACCACTAAGGATCCACCCACCAAAGTGAAAACACGCATGAGAATAGCTAGTGAATCATACTCACAACCATGTACAAAACAAAATAGATGGTCACATAAGAATTTACTGAATAATTATTGAATAGCACTAAAGGTTTTCTTCCGAAGAGTCGATACCAGCCCTTTTCATTCAGTTGACTCCACATACTTTTCACATCATTCCACTGAAGCCCACACTCTCAATACTAACCACCATCCCTAACACTCCGACCATTTACCTTACTATAAACCAACACTTTTAAATGAAGACCTTTTTTAGGTACTTAACAATCAACAATAATAAACCTTACAACTCAACCCAGGTGTAAGTCCTTTCAATTGCTCAATACCTGATACAACTGATCATTTCTCACATTGCCAATTCATACCTTAACAAAATATATCACCATGAATGTAGACTTTCAATGAAAAATCTGAATTGTAAATTCAATTGTATAACACAATCTCCTTATCTTATCAACATTAGCTTGTACCTTGAAGATTTTTATGAATTCGCTTATCATTGATCGCATCTCCATCGATTTTACAATATCTTTCACTAAAAATCAATCATACTCTTTGCTAAACTCAAAAACAAAAACAAAGAACTTATCATCACACTCAAGCTAATGTCTGTGCACTCCATTCTCAAGTCTTTTTCAATAGTTTATAACCAATCAGATGGAACCGTCACACTATTACCATAGCGACAGCAAAACGAATGAAATCACGCTTCTCTGAACCCAATTATCTACCCCTCTGAAGATACCTCTTTAGCCTTTGCAATCAAATAAAATATTCTTGCTCTCACCTCTCTCTAAAGGTTGTACTACATCCCACTATTTGTTTCTTCGTTATGACTCTAGCTAATTTAATTTCTATTTGAGTGGTGTCCCACCATTTCTTAAAACTTTCCATACAACCACGTTACTCACCAAATATTAGAAAACCACAACCTTAGATACTCGCAAGTCGTAATTACTATACAAAATTTGCTTAACCAACAATCTTATTATATAGTTGCATCCCATCGCAATCCATCACGAACTCTTATTACCATTATGCTTAGCCCTGGCTATCACTACGAATTCAGCCTTTTCATCGACATGACACCTCAAACTCAGGTATACTCATCAAATTCAAATGAGTAACCCAATTTTATACGCACTTTCTTACTAAAATCTTCAATTTCCTTCACCCAAGTATAGTTAATGGGACTTTCTTTATCCATAAGCTTGTCATTCCGGTATCAATCCACTCCTATATGGCTTAAGATAAAATCACCAGTCCTCATACTACCATCCTTCTTCTTAACAAACAAGAAAGGAGCACCCCACGGGGAAGCACTAGGACGGCTGAAACCTTTTTCAAGAAGTTCCTAGATTTGATCTTTGAGCTCTCTCAATTATGTCAGAACCATGCGATAAGGAGGAACGGAGATGGGGCGAGTGTCAGGTTCCAAGTCAATGCAGAAATCTATATCTATATCCGAAGGTATACCAGGCAAATCGGTAAGAAACACTTCCTTGAATTCAGACACTACATGGATAGACTCAATAGAGGGAGGCTCAACATCAACCTCCCAAATAAGAGCCAAATACGCCAAACACCCCTGCCCCACCAGTTTCCTAGCCCTCACGAAAGATATGACCTTAGCTGGCTTAGGCTTGTACACCCCTTCCCACTCTAACTTTTCCCTATCTAGGATCTCTAGAGTCACATACTTAGCATTACAATTAAGCACAACATAATAGGGGGACAACCAAGTCATGCCTAAGATTATATCGAAGTCAGTCATATCCAAAATAACCAAATCAGCCCAAGTCTGAAAACCCATAAAGAGAATAGGATAAGCACGATATACATGGGCGACTATGACTGACTCTCCAACTGGTGTAGGAACATGGATGAGGGCATCAAGCACATCACAACCGCATCAAATCACAAGGCAAACTGAACTGACTCATATGAATAGGTAGAATCCGAAATCAAACAAAATAGTAGCCATTCAGTCATAGAAAAGAATAACACATGTGATCATTGCATCAGACACCTCAACCTCAGTCTTACTCGTAAAGGTATAAAACTGAGCCTTGTCATCTTGACGGGCAAACTCCTTACCTGGCGGCACTGCTCCCCTACCTGCATTACCATTTCCCCGGCCTTCACGGCCTCGCTGATTTCCTCCCCATATGCTCAGGTTCTCCATAATTGTAACACACTTAATAACTTAACCAAGTAAGTATTGCTGCTATTGTAGTAGTCGTATCATGACCTTCTTTGATATACACTCAATCTAGAAAATCGCAGTAGAGATTCTAACCTAAATTGTCGCAGCATAATTTCATCATTTACTAAGCAATCCATACATGCTATGACAACATTACTAAACGCATTTTCCAACGGAATGATGTTCATTATCTAGCTTTTCCTTACAAAACTTCTTGAATGTTGTCACCTTGGCAATGCCTTTTGACTTCACCCCCTTCGCCACAAAATCAACCACTTCCTGAAAATATTTTACTAAAATAGCCACATTTAAGCTTGAATCTTCAAGTCTTACCTTAATCCCTTCACAAAACGACGAATTTGCTCTCTTAGACTGAAGTAAAGTGGAGTACCATATTTGGATAAAACACTAACTTTTGCCTTAAAGGGTGCAACAAATATATTATGTTGCTCTATATTCAGAAATTCATCTCTCCTCCTATCCCTCAAAGTTCAGGGTATATACTTCTCCACACTGAAAGTTATAAAATGTTTCCTAAGTCATGAGCAATGCATTTACTAGTCAGCACTTAAGATGAGACCACCACCACATTTTGGTGTCTCCCTTGAACTGGTATATCATAAACTCAACGACAAATCACTCTACCTTATCCATCTTATATATGAAGCAGCTCATGACAATCAACAAGAAAATCATAAGAATCTCAGATTCAGTACCCAATAAGAATGTAGGTTTCAACCTTAAGAACATAATAAAAACCTCATGTTTGTCGCTAGTCATTACCTGCCCACATTGAATCGGGTAAATATGTTTATTTGGAAGGACGCATCCTCCCTTGCTAGTGTTGGTGTTACCACTTCTGTTGCCTTAATTCTGACTATAGAGTGAAGGAGGAAAGATACCAATTTGTATCATCTAGATACCAATTGGATTCAAGTAATAGCAAGAAGAAAGAAAGAAATGAGTTTTCCTAAAGTCCTATAGCCTCTCGAAGAAAAGTACAGACGTGTCTGTACCGTTCCACAAGACTCTACTAGACTCCTTTTGGTACAATGAGATCAACCAATCTAGGGCTCTGATACCAACTTTGTCACGACCCAAACCGACATGATTGACACCCACACTAACCCTCCGGTGGGAGAACCATTACTACAACCCAACTAAGCAACTTAACGAAAAACTAAGCATTTAAAGATACAGACGCAGCTTTAAATGACTAAATAAAATTACGGAGTTTCCATAAACTCCGAAGGTCTAACAAAACAACTAATGCGCAAATTCAACCTCTAGAACTGAAAGTCATTGTACCAAAACTCTAACGATCAACAAGTCTAACAAGAAGGCGCAACCTCCAAAACTAGACATAACAACCTAATAGATAGTCTGAGTACAAAAAGAGTGGACTTAAACAAGAAAGATCCATGACAGCCTCAAAGAACTGGCTCATCCTTGAATCCGATCACGATCAATAGTCTCCTAACTGAGGTCTGTTAGTAGCCGCCTAAAGATGCCTTGTACTCAACAAAAAAAGAGCAAGTACAGTATTAGTACACAACCACAGTGTACTAGTAGGATCACACGGCTACTCCCATAAGCACAATATATATATACAACAAATAATTAAGCACAATAAGCACACATATACATAATACATAGACCAGTCATCATTTTAGGAACAACATACAATTTCCCAATATCAATGACAGGTAAACAAGAACATAATAATCACAAGTGGTCCTCTCATGGAACCCACACCCAAACTGTTAGTGTGTCGTAACGTGACACCCGATCCAATATATGTATCGGAATGTGACACCCGATCCAATATATGTGTCAAAACGTGACATTCGATCTAATATATGTGTCGGAACGTGACACCCAATCCAATATATATGTCGGAATGTGATACCCGATCCAAATAAGCACAATCACGATCACAATCATATCCATAATAAACAATACTCATAATCATACAATCAAGTAAGAGTTCATGGCATGTAGTGATCACACATCATCATTTCATTAGATTGATTCACACTCCCTATTCACATACATGCACGCATACAATGAACCAATTATCCGGCATATATCACACAACAGAAAATCAAACCATCACCTACCTCGAAACCAAGCTTGATTACTCCTAAGACACTTGAGCTTTCCCTTTCTGAAGTCTTTCAGCTTATTCTTGGTCTATAAACAAGTAATTTAATGCAAGGATCAATAATTAAGGTCTAATTTACCCGGATTATAACAACTCAATAACCCAAGACCAAACCCATGATCCCAATGTTCAGCTAGGGCTTTTCCCCACCATCAACTTTAGGCCAAATTCCTCCCCCAATGATAATTACTCAAGATTCTAAGTTCTAAGAATCAAATTACAGATTAGGAGAGTAATAATCTTACCTTTAGCGCTAGAAATTGTGGAAATTTGTCAAGAACGGCTCTGGTTCGCCTCCTAGCTCTCAAGAATGAAGTTTTACAGAAAATAACGATTTTGGGGTTTTTCCACGACTTAACTCGCGACTCTGCTGCCACAGGGTACCCAACCCGCCACAGCGGGCCCGCCCTAGCGGAACTAACCCCGCTCTAGCGGCTTGCACGGAGACAGAAGCTCGGAATTTGAGTTTCAAGCTCCCATTTCACAACACACCCTCAAACCAGGACGTTCTAAAACTACCCTTTCATGCCAAGATCAGTTTCGGGAGTTCTACTCGTCCGAATTCAATTTCGTAAAGTACTACAGGCTCCTTAACATCTTGGCTATCCACTCATGTGATAAAATTCATAATCAACCCCTTGTCTATTACCAGATTTCCCTAGACCTCACCTGACTCAAATTTCGTCCAAGTCTTGCCTAGGCTAGAAATTTCCAAGTCACTACTCAAAAGTTTTCTGGCCCAAATTATTTCTCATTGGCTTTTCCATAACGACAGGAACAGGTCGTTACATTCCAACAATGCCAAATACCTATTTAAAGGCTACCATTCAAAGAAAAATAATATACAAATAGTTTAATTCTTGTCAGTACTTTGCTCCACTTTTAACAAGCATTGTAATTCTTAGTTATTTACTGTATAATAGAAAAAGAGAGGAGAGCTTAATATTAATGTTGGTGAGGCTTTGTATCAAGTTACAAGAGAACAGTACGAGTGTAGATGTAGAAAATGCACTGAACCATCACTATACAAGAAACAAACTAGAAGAATTTGAAGGAATACACTTACAATCCCAGGAGACTAGACTAAAATCATTATAGATCTCAATAACTATAAAAATATCTTGTGTCAATTTCCTTTCAACATTTTCAATACCATCTTTACTTTAATTTGTTGATTACTATATACATAATGAACAGTTAGTTGTCTAAGGAAAAAAAAAAGGCAATTCACCCCATCCCAATCCCCTCTTGCACCTTCAAGAATCTCTCTGATTTAGTCATCAAGAAATCAGATGTCTTTAGTAGTTAACCTAAAACAATCATACTCATTCGATGCCTTATAATGCAATTTGAATTCATGTTTATTGGTGAGCTCGAAAGCATACGTACACTTGCAAAGAAATTAAAAGGGCATACTCGTATATTGGTATACTAGACATTGGAACCCGTGCCAGTACGAGTGCAATACATAATACTTTTTCTGTGTCAATTTATGCGATACATTTAAAATTTGGAGAGTCATTCAAATTTTTATATGATATTTCAATATTAGAAGTATTTAATCATTGTGAGTCCTAGTATTTTACATGATTTTCAAATAATATATATTACTTCATGTATTAGCACTGTAGCACAGATAAAATTTCAAGAGTCGACCAAAATTTTCATATATTATTAAAATATTTCAAGTTGTTAATTATACTATTTTTACGTAATTTTCAAATAATATATGTTACCTCTTCTTCCCAATTTATGTTGCACCGATAGAATTTTGAGAGTCATTCAATTTTTTATGTCTATTAAATATTTTTAAGTTGTTAAATTATCATGATTTGTAATATTTCTTATACGTTATTTTCAAATATACAACAAACTAAAGAAATTAAGTTAAAATAAATTAAAACAGAGAAAACATTAAAATTACATAAATACCCTTGTCTAGAAACATATACATTGACGAAGAGATGTCCGCTTCTAGAGTCTTCTATATTGTGATTTATAATTTATTACGTTATCTAATTATACTTATTATATTTTCTTAAATTATGTCAAATCAAAATCAGACAAACAAATAAAATTATTGTATATTTTATTTATTAGAAATTAAACTTTACTAGCTATATTATTTTTTAAATGAAATGGAAATTATAGTGCATGAGTTGCAGTGCCACCTAAGCTCTTTAGCTTGTGACACGTAGGATATGATTCGAAAATGTGTAAAACATTTCACGTAAGATGGTAAAAATATCCTTCAATTAAGATTTAATTTCTACAAACACACATGTGTGCTTGTAGAGTCTTCTGTACATTAGTAACGTATAAATTAATAATTGTATGACATGTATGTCGTTTGCATAAAGTTTATTACTTAATTATTATTTTTATTTTAATTAATTAAAATAATGAATGAATATGATTGAATGCATGTATGACATCCTAATGATCTATTGTTTTCTCAATAAGCTACGGGTTCACAAAATCGAATTGGAAATCGAATTAAATCGCAAATTAAAAAAAAAAATATGATTAATAATTTGGTTTGACTTGATTTAATATTGAGAAAAAATCCGACTATACTTGGGTTGATTTGATTTTAACTAAAAAAAATCATGCCGAAACCAAATCAATCTGACATTATATATATAATTTTTAAATTTTATTTTATATATAAAATTATTTACTTTGATATAATTTCTAAGTATTACTTATACTTTATGTTATTGTTAAGTGAAGAAACATAATTCAGTTTTCTGATTTTTTTTATTTCGTTTATCGTCACTTGTTTTTCTCTGAGGAAGAAGTCCTTCCTTCTTAAAGGGTGTGGTTTGATTAATCAGTTAAGAATTAATTGTCCCCCCACATTTTGAATCAAGAAAAAAATGTGTTTTCTTATTTTTTTCTTCGGAAAATAAATGAAACAGGTCGGATTCGGATTGGATCGGGTCAATACTTATTGGCGACTCAAGATCCGTGAATTTCGATCCCTGAAATCTCTCATAAGTACACATGAAAATTATTATTATTTTTTCTTGGGTTTTTTAGTTGCTTTATTTGTCTCAGTTTATGTGACACCGTTTAATTTGACACAAGAAATTTTTTTTAAAAAAATTTATGATCTAAAACAAACAAGAAAGGCCGGTCCCATAAATTAGTTGAGAAAATATTTTACTATGTTGCCTTGTGATGTTATAAATCATATTATTTTGGGTTATTCCTATGTAAAAATAGAAACAAGCGTTGAAAGGCAACAACGGAACTACGGCAGTCCAAATGATACAAACGAAGCCAACAAGAAAAGAAGCTTACACGTTGACAATTCAGTTTTTGAGTTTTTGACCCAACTATTTTCATTGAAATTATCAACTAAAGTTAGCTCTACAATGACTTGTTAATTCATGCATTTAATTACAAGGAATATAATATCCTCAAAGTGATTTAAAAGGATATTTAACATATCAGAATTAGATTACTTTCTATTTTTTAAAATTGAAATAGTACTATTTTGTCAAAGATAAAAGATATGTCATAAATATTACGACAATTAACACACATCTTTATTATAACTAGCTTACGAAAGCCTGACCAAATATCAAGAGTCGGTCAAATTGCATAAACCTTTCACCCAAAAACCAAAACCGCAAACACCAAGCTACAAGCTGCTCTATATACAAGAAGAAAAAATTAAGACCATGAAACAAACCGATAAAGCAGAATCATCAAACAAATTGGTTGGTATACATTATTTTCAATAGTTTAAATCAACAAAAGTCTAACAGAATATTGCATATATGCTTAATTTGACTCTAAAAACAAAGTAACTTTAAAGTTTTTTTTTTAATTTGTTTTTCATTTGGTTTTTGAAACTCGTATTGGAGTCCGACTAATTCAAATTCGCGTCACGTAGGGGAAACACTTCCTACCAAAAAAATTTCCATACTGAGTACTCAAATCTGAGATCTCTAGTTAAGGAAAGAGCAGCTACATTCACTGCACCACATTCTTTGATGGTAGTAATTTTAAGAGATAAGACACGAGTAACTCCCTAGCTATGATCGAAATCTCAGAGACACACTTTAACTAAACTAAGACCCTATTACCCCTCAAACCTAGTTTTTTCCTTTTGTAATTTTGTACACCTTTTGGCCTATTGGCCTCCAAACATCTCTCACACGCCTCTACTAAGTGGAGTCACAGAGTGTGCCTCGTAAGCCAAAAGGTCTACAAATTACATAAAAATGAGTCCACGAAGATAATAAGACCTTAATTTAGGTAATGTCTGTCTCTGAAATTTTGATTATAATCTAGGGGTACTTATGTCTTATCCCTAATTTTAAAGTTTAACTTCTTCGATGTGCATATCCAACGACCAAAATACAAGATTAGAATTGTAACGACCTGTTCCCGTCGTTATAGAAAAGCCAATGGGGAAATAATTTGGGTCACAAAAATTTTGAGCAGCAACTTGAAAAATTGTAGCCTAGTCCAGATTTGGATGAAAACTGAGTCAGGTATGGTCTAGGTAAATCTGGTAATGAATGGGAGATCTAATTATGAATTTGATTACATGAGTGGATAGCTAAGACATTAAGGAGCCCGTACAACTTTACAAAATCAAATTCGGGCGAGTAGTACTCCTGAAACTAATCTTGGCGTGAAAGGGTAGTTTTTGAACATCAAGGGTTGAAGGTGTGTTGTGAAATGGGAGTTTGGAACTCAAATTGTGAGTTTTTGTCTCTGTGTAAGCCGCCTGGGCAGGATTATTCCCGCCAAGGCAGGGCCGCTGTGGCGGGCCAGTCGCGACTTAAGTCGGGGAAAAACCTCAATTTTGTTATTTTCTGCAAACTTCATTCTTAAGAGTTAGGAGATGAACCAGGACGATTTCTTGACAGTTTTCCATGACTTTTGGTGCTAAAGGTAAGAATTTTACTCCCATAATTCATTTTTTGATTCGTAGATGTCACGCCCTGAGGCTACCCCCTGGACGCAAACACGTGAACTAGGATCACGAGTGACCCCAAGCTAACCCTGCTGGCATATCATAAGCATACTAAAGCAACTGAATCAATAAATACTGTGCGAAAGCTAAATCATATGAATAATCTGAAATGATGGGGAAAACCCATATACTAAAATATATGAAAAGTGAGAGTTTAAACAACAACTGAAAAGTCAAACTCTAACACTATAGCCGAATCTATCTATGTCTAAAAATTGCCTCTACTGACTAGAAATGTTGGGACATGCCCCCAGCTAAATCTAGCAAAACTGAAACTAAAACTAAAAGCAAGGAAAGACAATCATGTCAAATGTCCTCGAAGAATGAGGACTCACCACTGATGCTGCTGAACTCGAGATTGGGAACCGATCTATGAGTGATCTGAAAGATAAGAACCAGAACCTACATCACGAGAAGATGTAGCGCAGAGTATGTGTTAGTACTTGAAAGGTACTGAGCATGCATGATAGAGTAAAGCTAAACAATAACATAATTGAACCAAAGCATAATGTCTGAGCAATGATAAGAGATAAACATGATACTAAACTAAAAACACTGAATCATGAATTACTGAATGTAATGACCAAGTTTATAACATGCTGAGACTAAAATATGACAGTAGCTGATAACATGGTCAATGCAATAGAATCTGACTGAACTGTGGGAGCTACTAATTACCGACATAAAACTACATGAGCTAAATGTGGAGTCCGATGTATACGCCCCATTGAGAGGACCCAATATACCCTGCCAGAGGTATAGAGGCATGGCTGGCATGATCACTAAAATGATGCCCACAGAGGGGACTTACAACCTACGGGGCACGTAGTTTTGGGACTTGCGGGTGACTGTTCTTAGTCAACTTCATATTAAGCTTCTCCCAATTGATTATGTAATTTAGCAATTTGTAACTAAAATGTTGTAATAATGGATAGATCAAAATACTGACATACTAACTGAAAATACAACATTAATGTACTGATAATGAAACATTCATAACTGGAGCATGTATAACTGAATAAACTAACCTAGCATGTGCAAAATTCATGAACTAAAAGAACTACATAGCTAGGGTTCTGAATTTATGAAGGAATTTATACCAGACCATACTAAAATCATGAAAATTTGATTAGGAACATTAAAGTAACTAATTTATACTAATCTGTTGAAATTCTAGAAAACCCTAGGTCTAGATAATATTAAGGGAATCAAGAATCTAACTGAATTCTAGGGACCTAATGGGCAAAAGGAACCCACTAGTGAAATCCCACATACCTGATGACAAAATTCTAGAGAAATCCTTCAATTTCGTGGCTGAAACTAAAGAAAACCTTGTTGCGTTTTGGAACTAGGGTTGGTCGGCTTCTTTCTCCTTCTGCGTTCTAATTTTTCTAAGTTTTGGGGTCCAACGCATAAGGAAAAGACCAAACGACCCCTGACTTAACTGCTGTTGTGGGCCACCGACAGACGGGACCGACGAACCGTGGCTGGGCCAATTGTCCATGCTGGTCAATCGTCGTTTGGCAACTGAGAGGTTGTAGCTGGGGGTCTGATCCACGGACACGGACCACGGTCCGTAGGTCAACACTTAGACAATTTTCTGAGACTTCTGGGGGAAGGGTCAGAGGTGGTGCACCACGGACCTACAGAATGGATCATGGGTCCTCCTACGGTCCGTGGGTGCTGTCCATCGGGCCACCTGAAACTCCTAAAATCTGCAATTTGGTAGTTTCAGCATAGAGGGTGTTACATTATCTCCCCTTGGGAACATTCGAACTCGAATGAAGACTAAACTAACAAAAATTGAGGGAGAGAGCTGCAACCCCTACCACTAAACACTCGAAACTGATTTCTGACTGATCTAAGTTCCAAGAACATGCAAATACGCTGAAAATGCAAGTACAAACTGAAGAAACGTGGTGCTAAGATTGAAACTGCGCATGAATGACTAAAAAGCTAGAGAGGAACTATTACCTCAAGTTGGAATGAAATCAAAAGGAAAGAGGTGAGGATACTTGGCCTTCATGGTTGCTTCTGCTTCCCAAGTAGCTCCCTCTATGGACTGACTCCTCCACAAAACCTTAACTGAAGCGACTTCTTTGTTTCTCAACCTTCGAACCTGACGATCAAGGATTTCAACTGGTACCTCTTCATAAGTTAGACTATCCTTCACACCCACGCTTTCTAAAGGTGCTATAGATGTTGGATCACCCACACACTTCTTCAGCAACGAAATATGAAAAATCGGATGCACTGCTTCTATTTCTGTTGGCAACTCTAACTCATAAGCCACTTTACCAACCATTTTCAAGATCTTGTAAGGGCCTATATATATAGGATTGAGCTTTCCTTTCTTGCCAAAGATCATCACCCCTTTCGTAGGTGACACTTTCAGGAAAACCCAATCATCAACTTGAAACTCTAATTCCCTTCTCCTTACACTGCATAGGACTTCTGGCGACTCTGGACTGTCTTAAGTCTATCTCTAATGAGTTTCACTTTATCCATAGCATCATCAACTGAATCTGGGCCTATCAAGGCTGCTTCACCTACTTTAAACCAACCAACTGGAGATCTACATCTACGCCCATACAATGCCTCATAAGGGGTCATGTGAATGCTGGAATGGTAACTATTATTCTAGGCGAACTCTATAAGAGGAAGGTGATCATCCCAACTACCCTTGAAATCGATCACGCAAGCTCTCAACATGTCCTCTAAGGTCTAAATGGTACGCTCCACCTGACCATCCGTCTGTGGATGAAATGTTGTGCTAAGATTAACCTGAGTACCAAGACCTTTCTGAAATGACTTCCAAAAATGAGAGGTAAACTGAGGACCTCTATCTGAGATGACGGACAATGGAACTCCATGCAATCTAACTATCTCATTAATGTAAAGTTTGGCGTAGTCCTCCACCAAATATGTTGTCTTAACAGCCAAAAAGCGTGCAAACTTAGTAACTCTATCAACTAACACCCAAATGGAGTCATGATGTCTGCGAGTATGAGGTAAACCTGTAATGAAGTCCATGTTGGTCACTTCCAAGTAGGAATGTTGATCTCTTGAGTCATACCTCCATTTCTTTGTAACAGTACACCCATTTTTTTGAAATCCTAAATTTATCTTTAAACTTAACATGAAATTCATTCTTAATTTTATTTTGGCGCAGACTATTTTGTTCCCGGAAATCAACATATAATATAATATAGATAAGCCATACCTTATCTAATTTTGCAGAGAACAACAATTGTTTTTATAAAATTTGGTGTACATAAGTCTATTGTCAACGTCAACCAATGCATGTTTGTACCCCAATAATTTAAATTCAAGCCTCCCTCCCCTAATTTAAAATTAGAAATATAACGTAATGATGACAGAAATATTCTTAAAAATTAGAAAGTCATAATTTTATTTTAAAAATATCGTTGTATATAAATAAGGGTTATGGGTTTGTTACAACCACTTCAATGATTAAAAGATAGACGTGCCAGCCCATTGTTTTAATTTCCTTTTATGCATATCCTACCTCCTTATTTATTCTTCATCCTAATCCACCAACCAACCACACACCAAATTTTGGCTTACTATTGAAGTTTTAATAACTAGGTCTATTTTCAATTGAATTATAAATGGAATGTTAGGAACGAAAACATATATCAATTCTTAGTCATTTATCGAAATTTAATTATTTTAAACTGGAACAAAAGAGGATGGAAAAACAACAAAGAAATTGAACATTGAAAGAGAATGGAATACCTAACCATTCAAGGAAATTTGTGTGGTTGTTGAATAATAAAATTGTTACAAAGGATATTGTTAAATGGTAATAAAAAAAATTCACTCTAAATCAAAGTAGGTGCTAAAATTTCAATAATAAACTTTCTACACGTGAGTCCGAACTATTCTGGCCAATTCTAACACAAATGTTTTAAAAAGTACTTTTAAAATTTCAAATTCTATTATGTATTTTATTCCTTCAGTTTTCACATACTCTAAACGTTAGCTTTATTAATGTTTTAATGATCATACTAACCCTAAATGATCTGCACAAGAATAACATAAACATAGAGGAAGTATTTCAGATTTATACTGTCTACATGAATAATAGATAACACATATGTTTATGCTAGAACACGTATGATCATATTAAAACACATAAACTTGCTGAAATTTATTTCGAGAAGCAGAGCCAAGCCCTTAAGAAAGGATTACTTTTAAAACCAGCAAAGTTGGGTTAAGAAAAGGCTGCTTTAAAGGAAAAAAAGAAGAAGCCCTTGTCTGGATTCAAACTCGCGATATTGCGAGGTAAAGTCAGGGCTTAACCCGTGCACAAATATTAATTTTAATTATGAAAGTGCACAACTAAATATATGATCCCTTCTAAGACTATCTATTCACAATATATATTATTTTATTTTAAAAGTTGTTGGGTGCACATGCACCATCACGACTGTCACGCTCCGAACCTACACCCTGGACGTGGCCGGCGCTCGAGAACCATTGCTGGCCCCAAGAGAACCCTTGGCCTGCCTCAATACTCAACGGAAGACTTACTCAACAATAAATGAACTAAAAACAAAACTTTACTCAATGTCATTAATAGAAATAAATCATAATGTATTAGAACATTCACTAGCCAAAAGAAGGCAACTCAAGTCTTAAGCATTAACAATAGAAATGAAAAAACTCCTCAACAACTATTGTGTATCTATGAAGCCTCTATATGACAAATATGGAATTCGGGACAAGACCCACGATATCCTAACAAAATTGAAAAGTAAATGGAATCCTCCGGAAGCAAGGAGGCTCACCGAAGCTAACTCGAACTGATGTGGTATCAACAAAGCGCCTGCTGATGACCATGATCTCCTGTATCTGCATCATGAAGTGATGCATGCCAAATGGCGTTAGTGCATTAAATGTACGAGCATGTAAGGGGAACATGGACAATAACATAAAAGCTTGAACTTGGAAAAAAGGAAACACACTCACCTCAACTCTACTCAACTCAACCTCAACTGTTGAATACTCAACTCAATACAGTATAAAAACAACAATAAGGATGTAGTTTATATAAATCATTTAAAATAGTAGATAATAACTCTTATTTGAGAGATTTTCTAACCGACAACCACTACTATGAGCTATGTGATGATACAACATCTCGATCACGCTGCCATAATTGTCCTATACCTTGCCGGAGTATAATACATCCTCAACTAAGTGGATCCACTATGGTATGCTTAAGAAGCAATAATGAGTACGTCATCTAAAATGTATGACCCTTTTTACACACGTTGGCTACATGGTTTATGAAGACTTTGAGTTGTTAGAACTCGTCCCCATATCGATGCTCAATACTACTCTCAATAATATAACTCAACTTATATGTTTAAAGACATTTTCCTCATCTTCAAACTTTGAGATTATTACTCAAAAGGTTTTCTTAAAAGAGATAGTACTGTAAACTCCTCATGAACTCATTTGGAAATCAATGTCTCCTCTCATTTTAAATGTAAAAATATTTACTCTTGGGAATACTTAGTTCACATATAATCATTTTGAAAAATGAACACAATTCAACTATACTCATCCTCATACTATAGTACTCAAGTCTTAAAACAAGTTTTAAAAGTTTGTAAAAGACTCCTCAAATGACTCGAAAGAACTTCCTCGAACTTTACTCTTAACTCTATCTTGAATTTGAATTATTAATTCAAGAGTTATAACTTGAATATGCATGATATTTTAAGGATTAATGAAGATTTTAAGTGTGGATATCAAGTAGAAAACATAGGTACGATTTGAGAGAACTCATACGGAAAGAAGATCGGAAGGGTATGAGACCTGGCGACCATATCACACCGAGTGGCGCCAGTCCCTAAACTATAGAAGGTAGTTTGGGGTGCCCTGGGGTGCCCTGAGTGGTGAGGTGCACCAGGCCCCATCCTACTGAAAGTGGTTTGGGGACCACTGAGTGGCACGGCACCCCACCCCTATACCTAGATTTTGACCAAATTGTTTTCTTCAAATTCATGTTTAACTCCCCTAGAATCGAATGATTTCCCTCAAATTCTTTTGAGTTCTTAGACCCAGCATAATTAACTCAATATTCCTAATCTTATGGATGAAATTCTCAAAAGAAACTCATAATTAGCGTGTGGGTGAACGAACACAACACTATGAAAACTTACATACCTTAGTTTGGCGAAACAAATCCTCGATTCACAAGAAATCTTGATCGTTCTTTCTTTTCTCCTCTTTTCTCTCTTGAACTTCTCTCTAAAACTCTAAGCGTATTTTAGGATTGTGAAAACTGACCCAAATCAATTTAGACCCCTAAAATATTACTAAAAAGGTTTAAAGTTGATGGGGTAAGGAAAAGACCAAAATACCCCTAATTAATTCGAGTAAATTTCCTTAACTGGACAGGCTGACTTCAAACAGGCATATCTCCCTCATCCGAACTCAAAATTTAGCAACCTCGGTGACGTTGGAAAGAGGATTCAAAGACCTTTCATTTGATATTTTATGGGCCACCTAACTCATCTTGTACTGAAAGTTATGGTCGTTCGAAGTTGACTCAAAACTCACAACTTAAGCTTAACTTGAACAAATCTCAAATTAGCTCTTTCCAATTTAGTTCTTTCTAAATTTTGATCTTTTCTAAGGCGGGATGTTACAATATCTCCCCCATGGGAACATTCGTCCTCGAATGAGATCACTCTAAGTAGACTAAGGGTGGTAACATCTAACACCCAACTCAAACACCCAACATTCAATTTTAACACAACATAGTATATCAATTAAAATAGTGTTTTAAAAAAATCATTACCTTGATCTGGAATTTCTCTGTAAGGAAAGAGATATGGGTATCTCTTACTCATATTATCCTCAGCCTCCCAAGTAGCTTCCTTAAAAAAATAATTCCTCCATAAGACCTTGACTGATGCTACTTCCTTGGTTCTTAACTTGCGAACCTGATGATCGAGTATCTCAACGGGAATCTCCTCATAAGATAGGATATCCTTAATACCAATATTCTCAGTAGGTATAATAAGTGAAGGATCGCCCATACGCTTCTTCAACATTGTAATGTGAAACACCAGATGGACTGCTGCTAACTCTGATGGTAGCTCTAACTCATAGGCTACATTGCAAATCCTCTTGGATATCCGGTAAGGACCAATATACCAGGGACTGAGTTTTCTCTTCTTATCAAACCTTATAACACCCTTCATGGATGAAACCTTCAAATAAACCCAATCGTCCACCTCAAACTCTAAGTCTCTTCTCCAAACATCAGTATAGGATTTCTGACGAGTTTGCGATGTCTTCAACCTTTCTTGAATAGTCTTCACTTTCTCTATATCTTGATGAACCAAGTTTGGTCCTATCAACTCAGCTTCAACAACCTCAAACCAACCAATATGTGATCTACATCTTCACCCATAAAGAGCCTCATAGGGAGCCATCTGGATACTAGAGTGATAACTGTTGTTGTAAGCAAACTCAATGAGATATAAGGGTTCATCCCAATTACCTTTTAAATTGATCACAAACTCCCTCAACATATCCTCTAAAGTTTGAAAGGTGCGCTCTGCTTGACTGTCAGTCTGAGGATGGTAAACAATACTCAAATTTACCTTGGAACCATACCTGTTGAAAGGACTTCCAAAACTTTGCGGTGAATTGCGCACCTCTATCCAAAATAAGGACACCAAAACTCCATGAAGTCTGACTACCTCTTGACTATATAATCTGGCATAATCTTTTGTTGAAAAAGGTAGTCTTTACTGGTAAGAAATGGGCTGATTTAGTCATTTGATCTACAATTATCCAAATCGAATTATGCTGCCTACGAGACCGCGGCAACCCAGTAATGAAATCCATATTGATCATCTCTCACTTTCATTCCGTAAGATCTATGTTCTGATCCATACCACCGAGCCTCTGGTGCTCTATCTTAACTTGTTGGCAATGCGGGCACTTAGCAACGAACTCTGCAATGTACCTCTTCATACTACTCTATCAATAAACTTCTCTGAAAGTCACGTTACATATTTGTGGAACCCGTATGGATAGAGTCTCTGGAGCTATGAGCTTCCTCCATGATCCTCTCTTGGAGTTCATCCACATTTGGTACACGCAATCTACCTTGATATCTCAATACACCATCTCCCTCTTGTTCAAAAGTCATCACTTGCTGCTTGTGAACATTTACCTTCAATTCAAGAAAAATAGGGTCTTGATCTTGTTTCTCTTTCACTTCAGACACTAGCGATGATTCAAGCCCATTCATTACCACTACTCTTCCTTCATTGGAATCCATTAACCGGACTCCCAATCGTGCAAGTCTGTGCAGATTTTTTGCTGACTCTTTCTTTCCTTCTTCAATATAGGAAGTACTGCTCATAGACAACCTGCTTAAGGCATCAACAAAAATATTAGCCTTACATGGCTGATAGAGAATACTCATGTCATAATCCTTGAGTAACTCCAACCACCTCCTATGTCTCAGATTAAGCTCTTTCTGACTGAATACATACTGAAGACACTTGTGATTGGTGAACACACATCTTCATGAACACCATAGAGATAGTCGCCATATTTTTAAAGCAAAAACTACACTAGCCAACTCTAGATCATGGATTGAGTAATTTTTCTCGTGAATCTTGAGCTGTCTGAAGGCATAGGCTATAATCTTGTCATTCTGCATCAATGCATAACCCAGTCCGACTTTGGACACATCACAATACACAACAAAGCCTTGTGTACCTTCTAGTAAGGTCAACACTAGGGCAATAATCAATCTAGTTTTCAATTCCTGAAAGCTCTTCTCACAAGCTTCAAACCATTGAAACTTTGTTGTTTTCTGAGTCAACTTAGTCAACAAGGAGGAAATAGATGAGAACCCCTCGAAAAGCCTTCTATAATAACCAGCCAATCCCAAGAAACTCTTAATATCAGTTGGAGATGTGGGTCTAAGTCAGTTTTGCACTGCCTCAATCTTTTGCGTGTCAACGCGAATCCCGTCACAAAAAACAATCTGGCCTAAGAACGCCACTGACTAAAGCCAAAACTCACACTTAGAAAATTTGGCATACAACTCTTTATCCTTTAAAGTTTGGAGAACTACTCTGAGATGACCAGCATGATCCTTCTCATTCCTAGAATAAATTAGAATGTCATCAATGAATATGATAACAAACATATCAAGATAAGGCTTAAACACTCTGTTCATAAGGTCCATGAACGCTGCAAGAGCATTAGTCAAACCAAAGACATAACTAGAAACTCATAATGACCATAGCGGGTCCTAAAAGCTATCTTTGGAATATCACTTTCTCTTACTCTCAACTGATGATATCCCGATCTGTGGTCTATCTTAGAAAAATAGGTGGCACCCTGAAGTTGATAAATTTTTTTATCAATTCTCGGAAGGAGATACTTATTCTTTATAATAACCTTGTTCAATTGGCGGCAATCAACACACATCCTAAGAGAACCATTCTTCTTCCTCACAAAAAAGACTAGAGCGCCCCAAGGTGAGACACTAGGTCGAATAAAGCATTTATCAAGAAGGTCTTTCAACTGCCCTTTTAACTCTTTCAACTCAGCTGGAGCCATTCTATATGGCGGAATAAAGATAGGATGATTGTCAGGAAGAATATCTATACCAAATTATATTTCTCTCTCTTAGGAGGGATTCCAGGAAGATCATCTGGAAAGACCTCTGGAAACTCACTCACAATTGAAACTAACTGAATAGGCGGTGCCTCAACACTAGGGCCATTAACTCGGAATAAGTGATAGATACAGCCCTTGGAAAAAAACTTTCTAGCCTTAAGGTACGAAATGAAACGACCCTTAGGCACCGTTGAACTAATCCTCCACTCAAAAACTGGCTCATAAGGAAACTGGAACTTTACTACTTGAGTCCTACAATCAACTGAGGCATAACAAACATGAAGCCAATCCATACCTATAATAACATCAAAGTCCACCATATCTAGCTCAACTAAGTCAACCATGGTGTCCTTGTGATCGATAGAAATGTTACAATCACGATAAACTCTCTAAGCTAGAATAGACTCACCAACATGTGTGGAAACACTAAAGGGCTCAAGAATTTGTTCGGGAATAATATCGAACCTCATAGAAACATAAGGAGTAAAGATAGACTTGCACCTGGATCAAGTAATGCATATACATCAAAAGTAAAGACTTTGATCATACTAGTGACTATATCAGGTGAATTTTCTCTTGCTTTTGGCGACTGGTGATAGCATACAAACGGTTTGCCCCTCTGCCTTTCCTTGAAGTAGCTCCTCTAGGTGCAGCTCTGTCTGGCGGAGTGACTAAAGAATATTGGGCTTTATTGCCCCCATTACCACTACCATGCCTGTTCTTATGGCATTCTCTTATGAAGTGACCACTCTGACCACACTTGAAGCAACAAGTAGAGACATCATGACATGCTCTTGGGTGGTTCCTATCACACTTAGCACATGCTGGAGTCCAATTACCTCTTTGTGCCACACTACCTTGAGATTGTGCAGGTTTCTCTGAAGTTCTGAGAATTCTGATTGTTAAACTCACATATGTTCCTTAGTGCAAGTGCACTAGCAGATGATGGAGTAGGTCCATTTGGATTTTGTTGAAAAGATGATAGGTTCACATTACTCTTCTGCTGCCCGGACTCATTTCCTCTTGTCTTAGCTTTCTTGTTTCAGATTTCTTCCATATATCTCAACTTGTCTTCCTCAACCTGATGCACATGGATCATCAGTCTTGTTATGTCCATATCCCCTATCAACATCGCAGCCTTACCCTCTTTGCTTGACAGATGAGACAACCCAGACATAATCAAACTCATCTTGCTTCTCATGTCAACAACCATCTTTGGAGAATAGAGGGACAATTGAGTGAACTTGAGGTTATACTCATGCACATTCATGGATTCCTCCTTAAGAGTGAGGATGAATTCTCTCACCTTTGCCTCTCGTTGTTCACAGGGAAAGAAATTTCCCATGAAGGCCTCTTCGAACACAACCCAGTTCACAATTGGTGCACCCTCAGCTATACTCTTCTTCTATTGGTCATACCATACTCTAGGAACACCCTTCATTTGGTATGCAACTAGTTCCACACGCTCAGCATTTGCAACATGCATCACCTCACACACTTTCTGCAACTCTTCCATAAAGCTTTTCGGATCCTTAGTAACACTTGAACTGGTGAAGTCTTGAGGATTCATCCTCAAGAACTCACAGATCCTAGATGTATCACTCAATATTTTGATAGCATTCCGAAACTCAATATTAGTGACCTCTTCTTGGGGTTACACTTCTGGTGCATTGGGGACCCCTTGATCCTGAGGATCAACATTCCTCTTAGCAGGATGACCTCATACAACTCTTCTTGTAGGCATGATCTGAAAGATACGCGCAAGCACGAATTAGAAAGAAACTTTATAAAGTTGAACTCTATCGCACGAAAAGAGTATGAAAGAAGTGAGATAGTTCGTAAATGTCACGACCCGAGAGTACCCCCTAGTCGTAACATGGCGTATTCGACCCTGAAGGGGTCTTATACAAGCCACATAGTCATTCATTGCATTCAATAATGAAAATAGTGCGGAATAAAAACTTATTTACATCCACACATTTAAACTT
>JAJOOS010020996.1:0-18131 GCA_029582725.1 Solanum chiquidenum
TCTATTTCCGTATCATTTTCCATTATTGATTCTGTAGAAAAATTTAAAAGTCTTCAATTTACAGAAAAAAAGAAGTGAAGAAGATCTTTCACCGCCCCCACCCCCCACCCCCACCCCGCAAAAAATAAGAAGAAGAAGAATGATTATGTTAATACCACTTTTTTTTTATTGAAGATCATATATTTGTTCTCTGTTTTATATTTGTGTTATTACAAAATGAATTTAAAATGTATTTTCAATTGATTCATCCTTTTTTTTTTATGTATATGTATTATCTGTATCCACATAATAAAATTATAATTTTGATTTCTTTAGGAATGAAGCACTTCTAGGACTTCATCACAGACCGAAGAATTCTCCACCATTCAGGTAAAACACAAAATTTGGGAGTCTTTATTTTCTCTTTTGTTATATTTTTAAAATTATAAATAAAATTTAAATTGTGAGGATTGCTATTAAAATTATTATGAAAAATATTTTTTCATTTAAAATCAACTCATGTCGTTAGTAATTTAAGTGCATTGAGAAGATATGAAATTCTATTAACCTTATAAGTTTTTAATTTGTATTTAATTAAAGGTCATATGTAGAAGAAAATACTTATATATTCAATCATTCATTCTTGCTTTTAATGATGTTGGAGTCATAAAACAAGAAGAAATATGTAAATTTTTAATTTTGCCATTCATTCAGAAAATTCTAATGTGCTACTAATTATCATTATATTGACCATAGTTGTTTGGAAAGTGTTTGATATATAATTTTCATACCAATTCTTATCAATATCAACATTTGAATTTTTATCTTTACAAAAGTTATACAGAAAAAAGAATTTGAAATAAAATAAAATATTTTTAATAAAAAATAACTTTGTGAAACGGTTCCACTAATTAAGACAAAATCAGAGGTTACATGTGTAATCACATACTAAACACTTAATGTGAAAACAGTTAGAGAAGATATCATGGGGTTATATTTTTTGTTTGATAAAAAAAAAAGAAAAAGGCATAAATAGAGCAAATAATTAAATGCTAAACATTATTGTTAACAAACTCAGACAATGGAAGAATTCTAAGCAATACAATATAGATAGAATAACAATAATTTTAAAATTTCACGCTTATGAAATATATGTATTATTTGATATCTTTTAGTTATATATAATATGAGACGTAAAAACTGTTACGTGTCATTATCATAAAAAATAGTATTTTTCACATTAGAAATAAAAATTAATTCAAATTCCATCTATTTGTAAGTAAAAGGAAGAAAGTCTAGCATCAAAACAAAATTCAATTTAATCTTAAAATACCTTTAAGTGTAATTGTTTGTCTTTAACTTACAATTCGAATTTTAATAGTTTCTATTATTTTTGAAATTTTATTTTTAAAAAATCAAATTTTGGCAACTGTTTAAAATAATGAAATCTAAAAGTATTTTCAATTATAAAAGAAACAGAAAGAAATGTGAGTTATTAGTATTATTTTTTGAATAGAATATAAAATAAATTTTAAAATTTATGCATACATTACCAATAAAAAGTTATTAACCCAACTCACTTCTAATTAACTTTCCCTTTCCCTCATTCACATTACATACAGTAATCACACCCATGAATCATATACATAATTGCACACGACATAATAAATTACATACCGTAATCACACCCATGAATCATCATATACATAATTGCACACGACGTAACTATATTACACCCTTAAAAAAATATGAGCGCATAATCACAAATTCTTTCTCGGCAAGAAAATTACTAGCATTATATACCATTTCAAGTGGATAAGTTTATCAGAAGTTCATCTATGAGTCAATTAAAAAGTATATCTTTATTCTCTTTTAATTCATGTGATATATCTCATAATGTTTGTATAAATGACATGCTTCTTGAAATCTTTTAATTAATTTAATAATTCACCTACAAAATAATCAATTTTGTGGAACTATTTTGTTTTAGATTTAGATATTCATTTTCAAAATAAAAAAATTAATTTACCAAATGAAGTGAAGTAACATACTTATTTCAGGTCTTATAATGTCATCTATAATACTTAATATTCGTATATATGTATTAAATTTACATCTATATATAATAAAGCAACCTTTTAACTCAATGCAAAATTCTTTGATTTTTTTATTATTATTCTGAAAATAACTAGCTAATAATTAAATTTATATTTTTAATACCAAAATAATAAAAGGGACAAAAGAAGAAAGAAAAAAAAAGGAACACGGCTTCCTAAATAAACTACCCCTTACCAATTCCCGTTTCTCCCCCACATTCTTAGTTAGAGATACTGATTAGGGGTGGACATAGTTTTAAGAAAAAAGCCCACATATTTCATCACGGATATATTTAGTTATATAATTGTAGAAATTTTAAGATTATTATCTAAAATTCCTTTTGTATACTTTAATCGAAAAAAGTACAAAAAATTTACAATATATATCATTGCATACATGCAAAAATAATATACACAAAATATTGATATTTAAAAAATAATAATTGAATAATCATCATTTATTTACGAGTCACAACAACTTTAAGTAAACATGGGGTTCAAGCTTTAAAAAAAACATAATAAAGAGTTATTAAATTTTGACAACATATGCTTCATTCTCTCTCTAATTTGGATGATATTATATTTCATATAGTGAATGAAATTATATTTGTTGAATTTAAACAATGAAAAGAATTTTACTAAGGAAATAAAAGCATAATAAAAAATAAATAGAATTTTGAAAATAAGAAACTATATATTTATATACGTAATATTAATTAAAATATGAGTAATAGAAGGATATAAGTGAAAGAATATATATAATTTAAAATATATGGCATAAGGTTAACACACTAACGATAGACATGAACAAGAAAATGAAAAATATATAAATAAAATAATTTCAATGTAAAATAATAAATATTTAAATTTGAGATGAGAAAGTATTCTGAAATATTAAAAAAATAAATACTATATGAATAAGATCATGTAATTGAAATCTTACTAAATAACGACAAAAATAAAAATAATCAATTGAAAAAATATTCAAGAAACATATTTAAAATAAAAAATAAAATTCAGGTGAGTTTTTAGGTCTAGGCTAAACTTATAGTAATATGGGTGTTGTTAGTTTCAAAACCTTATTGTGATTATTTACTTGAATAAATTGTATTGATTTGGAACTTGGAAGCTCAACGAAAAGGGAAGGCTCAAGTCATGGAGTGATTGTTCGATTATTTGAGGCAAGTGAATTTATAAACCCTTGTTAAGTGTATGAAATTCGTGTATTTCCTTGTAATATGTGTTTGGGTCTAATGAGACTTGGTGATGGGTTGACTTGTCCACATTGATTAATTCTAATGATGAAAAGGGGGTAATAAAAGGGCAATGTGATTAATTGTTTGTGTGTGATGTGTTGAGAATGGTTTGAAAGGCTTGTTGAATCATTGTTGATGTTGTATCATTATTGTGTTGTTGTGAATTGTGTAATGTTATGAAAATAATCATCTCCTCATTATTTGTGTGAACATGTCATTTGCATTGTTCTGAGACATGGTTGTAACAAGGGTACCCGATTATGTGAATTGAGAAAGAATAAGGAATTAAAGAGGATGGACCATTTTGAGGGACGTGTCGCGCGCCACGACTAATACTATATTTTGAGGGACGTATCGCGCGCCGCGATGGATACTATTATCGAGGGTCGTGTCGTACACCGCGACGAATGCATGGAGAGATATGTCCCCCATGGGTCCCGGACTGAGAGACAACGGGTGTGTATCACTAGGTCAGACATGCATCATTATACTTGACATTGCATTCCATTACATTGCACATATTTATCATTTGTGAACTTGATATTGTGTTTTGCTGATCTTGTGAGTGCCTTTTTGCGGAACATTGATTGATGAATATTGAGCTTATTGTTGAGGATATGTAATCGTTAGAGTGTTGTTGTTGAGCTCTGTAATATGTGAATTATGAACTGTTAAGTTGGGCTGGTTTTATGCAGATTGTAGTTGTGGAACTTTGATTGATGAATATTGAGCTTGTTGTTAAGAATATGTGATTGTTAGAATGTTATTGTTGAGATATGTGTTTGTAAATTGTGAACTATTAGGTTGGGCTGGTTTGATGCAGGTTGTAGTTGTGTTGGTTCGGTTGGGGTGTAAGGAGTACCCGTATTCTATCCCTTAGCTTGTGTTTAAAGGTTTACTTGCTGAGTACTATGTGGTTTGGTACTCACCCGTTGCTATTACATTTTTTTTATGTTACTAGCCCGGACCTTTGTGATATTTTTTTTCTTCTTATCTGAGGCTTCTTGTGGAGTTTTGTGAGGTAGCTGCTTGTTATTTGAGCAGATCTTTTTTCTCCTTATTTATGATCTTGTTCAATTCTAGAAACAATGTCATTTGAATATTGTATGTTCTTTCAATTTTGTTATAACACATTAGAGACTTGTACACGTTACAACCAGATTTTGGGGGTATTTTTGAGTTGATTATGAAATTTCTGCATTTTATTGGAATGGTTGAGTTTTAGGCTGACTTGTCTTGGTGGGATAAGACGAGTGTCATCACGTCCATTTTTGGGTTATGACAAACTGGTATTAGAGCCCCAGGTTCATAGGTATCACGTGTATACAAGTCGAGTCTAAGTAGAGTCTCGAGGATCGGTATGGAGACGTCTGTACTTATCTTCGAGAGGCTATGGTGACTTTTAGGAAAAATCTTCACTTGTTGAACCTCTATCATGAATCTTTTGTCCGTTCTGATTTTTATCGCTACATTCCATTCTCTCTCACTTATGTGATGACTCGTGTGCAGTTCCTCATGTTAGTATTTGGTGTGTTGTATATGTCTTGGATGTTAGATTTGTACAAACGTGAAAGTGATATACTTATGGGAAAGATGTGTTGTCAGATTTGGAATGTTCAATGATTCGAATAGATTGAGTTAGGTGATGACTTGACGAAACATTTTGAGGATATTTGGATGATTATGTTGCACAGTGATTTAAAAGGACTTCATAAGCGTCTTATCCTTTTTTTTAGGCTATTCATCTAGTAGTGGGATTAGTACTTATGTGGTATAGGCAATATCTGGAGTGATTTAACAATTGAAAGTGGAACGATTAAAAAGATGGCTAGATAATGAACATGTAACTTTGGAAACTACAATTAGTAAAGTTATCATAACATGAATGGGTTGCTTAGCAAATAATGAAAAATGATGTTGCGCTAGTTGAGGTCAGAACCTCTACTATGACTTCATATATTGAGTGTATATCAAATAGGGTCATGATACGACTACTGTAATGGTATCGATCTTTACTTGGTAAGAGTTATTGAGTGTGTTACTCCCACTATTGACCTGATTTGCGAATGAATCACTTTGGATGAGAGACTGAATGAATTTAGTAGTGTATTGTAGTTACTTTATGGTCAGAAATGTGTAGGCTATTTGAGTACAATCTTCTCCAGTGGTATGTTGTATTCTAGTGGTGGATTAAAGGGACTTTCACGATGTGCTATTAGTGGTATATGGAAATGAATATGTTAATTGCCAAGTGTGAATACTAACTACTTAAGGAGTTATCAGTTGTATCACATGCTTATATAATTAGATTTGATGTTGCATTCACGTTTGAGAAACCAACTAGTTCGTTACTACGGACGCTTGGGTTAATCATTATTTGTAAGGAAGCTTTTAGTGGTGGATCTTTGGGACGGTATTAATGTGTTTAGGTTGTGAAGTGTATCTCGAGGTTTTAAATGAGGATTGGTGATTTCATCGTACGGTCCAAGATTGTGGATCGATAATTGAATGACAAGCTTATGGGTAAAAGAAGTCCTAAATAGTATACTTATGTGAAGGCAATTGAGAATTTTAGTAAGAAAGTACGTATAAAATTAAGTTAGTCCTTTGAATTTGATTGGTATAGCTGAGTTTGAGATGTCATGTCGATGACAAGGGTGACTTCATAGTGATGGCAAGGGATAACCGAGCATAATGGTAATAAGAGTTTGTGATGGATTGTGATTGAGATACAACTATATGATAAGGATTATCGATTAAACAAATCTAACGACCCGAACCGTCGTTATTTGAGAAAGGCAAAAAAATCCACAAAAATCTGGAACCTATCCCGCTACAATGGGATAGATGCCGCTGGCGCGGCGGCGCTGCAGCGGGGTAAGTTGCCGCTACAGCGGGATTGGCGAGACAGAAATTGCAATTACGAGAAATCCTATTTTTCCCATCTTCCTAAATTTCCTTAATAGGTCGTAAATTACCCTAGAAACTTCAGAAAAACTATTCTAAGCTTGGAAGGGAAGGAGAGGGAGCTGTCGGGCATGGGGATGGCGGAATCTTGCAAACTCTTGACCAATTTCACCGTAGCGCATCCGAAAAAGTTGGGAACGAAATCAAAACCCCCGTGCAACTGCTTGGCGACCAGGTAGGCTAGGTTTTACACATTTAGTAGTTGTAAATCTATGTTTACCATGTAATTTAGGTAAATCAATAGTAGGGTTATGGGTAGACTTCGCGAACCGGGTAAATTGTTGGGTAAATTCCAGAACTAACGTAATGGGAATTTGTCTTAAGAAGAAGAACTTGATGGATTGTGGGGATTTCTATAAATTGTTACCTTGGATGGGATTATGGCAAGAACTAGGGCATGAAATCAAGGGTGAACTGGGCTAACGAATGCATGTTATATTTGATTTGGGAATCGATGAACTTGAGAAATCATGACGAAGTAGGAGTAAACCCTAATAATAAACTAGATGTCCAATGAACCGGAGTCGAGCTTGATTTATGTGTAGGGGGATTGGGAATTGGTGGTGATATTCGTAGGTGATGGTTGTGATTCTATGGTTGTGTAATGTATGCTTGTTCTTGCTTCATTATGATACTTGTATATGTATGAATGTTGCAATGTTGATCATACTTGTGGTAAATGAGATATATGAACTATCCTTGCTATGAAATCATGAAATAAATGTATGATCTTGATGATGTTAGTGTGGTGTGTGATTGTGGATCGGGTTTCCACGTTTCGGCACAACCAATGGATCGAGTTGCCACGTTCCGACATAACTACTGGATCGGGTTGCCACGTTCCGACACAACTATGGGATCGAATTGCCACATTCCGGCAAGCTAACTGTTTGGGTTGGGTCCCATGAGAAGACCAATGATGTGTTATAAAAATGTGAGTGATTCGTTGTTTGTGTACTTGTTGACCTTAATGTATATGCTTGAGATACGATAGTGAGTAAAGTATGGTATTGGTCTAGTTAGTGGAAAGTAGTGGACTCGTGCTATGGCAATTTATAGTTGATCGTTTCGTGGGTGGGAGTTGGTGAGAGTAGAGGTAATGTATGCGAAGGAATGGCTGCATGGACTTCACGTTGGGGGAAAAGAGATGGGTAGTTAAGAAGGCTTGAATCATTATATTAGGTGACTTTGGTTGATAATGTGATGAGGAAGTAAGGTTGGATGGGTACACGCAGCAGAAGCGTGGTGGTGCTTGGAAAGATCCTTATGGGTTAGAATGGTAGGCTATGATCAAGAATCCGGCAAGTGGGTTGACTTAAGAAGGGAGTTAGTATTTAGATTTGGGAGTATGATTTAGAAGTAACCCAAGACAGGGTAAGGGTGGAGGAGCGAGTGGTTTATTTCATGACCTTGCTAGTTGGTTTCTTATATTATGTGGTGGGCGTCGGGTTGACTGATGATGCCTACCAGTACGTGTGTTTTGTACTGATACTACTCTTGCTATGTCTTGACATAGTCTGGATGTAGGATTGGTGACGTTTCATTAGGTAAAGACGAAAAAAATCTCCAGCAACTTCTGATATTCTTTCCGCAGGGCGGGAGCTGTGTCTTTTATTTTATTGTCCAGTTATACTCTTAGTAGCTCTTGTACCTGTTTAGACTAGATCCATGGGAGTTGTTAAATTACTTTACAAGTTTTTTTTTTATAAAAGTGCTATTTATGAAACCTCAATAATTTTGTTATTTCGTTTTCTTTAAAATTTCCGCATGTTTTCTCTTTTGGGATGTAAGGGTTCTCCTACTTAGGTGTTAGAGTGGGTGCCCGCACGGCTCGGTGGGTTGGGTTGTGACAAATTGGTATTAGAGCCTAGGTTATCGGTCTCCCCGTACAAGAGCAAAATGTGAACTAGACTCATGTGGATTGGTGTGTTGACATCCACATTTAATATACAAAAGGCTAGGGAGCATTCTTGGAAGTCATTCCACTCAATTACTCCTTTCGTGCGAAGTGTCGCTTGTGGTATGAGTTGAGTCCAATTGGTATCTCCCGATTCCAATTGGTATCTTAACAAAGTGGATGGACGTAGTTAATACGACCGAAGAACACCAACAAGTTAATTGGGACTAGAAGGTCCCAATTGGTATCTAGCCCTAGGGGCTATAAAGAGCATGGATGGCCAGTAATGATCATTTATGGGACGAGCTAACTAATAAATTGAAATATCATGTGCATTGTTTTTGGAAACTGTCAATGTATGCTCCTTGTTGCCTGAAATAACTGGGAAGGTGTGATTTGTTGTTTGAATTTAACTATAATTGTGCAGTGCTTGTTGAATGAATAATTGTGTATATGGAAGTATTTTGGGGTTGCCTAAATTACTGATGATGTGAAGGAATATAGTTGATGCGGGTAACATGACTAAGGACACCGTGTGGAGTGTCTGAAGTCGATACGAGTAAAACCTTGACTGAATTGTTAGAAATTGTGCAAGTTGTAATGTCTGGGTATATCCTGGGATGTGTGGGCTATGACATCGAGTGGTTTTTAGCGTTAGGGATTGAACCTCGTGTACCCTAGTTTGGAAATTTTAGAATCCCGATGGGGTGGTGAAAATAGGGATCTAGAAAATCTTGGGAAGTGAAAGAGTAGCCCGGAATTTTTTTTGGCCAGGTTCTGGTCCCGTCAGAGCCACTGCAGCGGGACAAAAGGAGGCAGAACCTCACCAAAATTTTCTCTGTTTTCCCTATTTTTCAAAATGTCAACTCGAAAGGGACCCGAACAAATCCCTGTAACTCCAAACAGTGTTCATCAACGGGAAAAGAGAATTTATATCTTAGATTTAAAAACGGGGTTGCATCAGACAACGAAAGACAAGCCTCCATGTGCTACAAAAACTTAGAAATGTCTAAAGGTAAAATAAAACTTAGTTGTCTGAAATTACAAGCCAAGAGGGGTGAGAAGAAAGCAACTTAGGAACCTGCGACTGAGAGGAGTCAGTATCAGAATCTAGTTCCTCTGGAGGAACCGGGCCGGTCATGGCCTCCTTCAACTCCGAAAACTGGACGTAATCCTCCTTCCATGCTAAGGGCATCTCCTGCCCGGGGGCAATACAAGTGAACATGATTTTTACTTCCTTCCAGAGCCGCATCATCAGACGGTCCCTCGCTAGGTTCTTGTTCCTCTCCTGGCGCAGCTGGTGACGGAGCAACTCTACCTCCAGGGTAGTGCTGGGTGGAACCGGGGTGAAGTCAGCATAGGCACTCCCCATCTTCTTCTGTACCGTCTCCAAATCTATCTCGACCCGTGCACCTGAGAGTGGGTCCTCGTCATCAGAGCCTGCGGCCAGCTTGCTGCTACTAGCCTTGCTCGTCCTCCTCTTTTTGCCCGTGGAAGTAGAACTTGCCCGAATCAAAAGAGGGTGAATGAGGGGGATCCATATGAGGTACCTCGTCAACATCCAATAGCGGCACCCCCGCCCGCTTGCACAAAGTTGTGATGAGAAAAGGAAGGAAGAAAGCCTTCTTGTTGCCCCGATAGAACATCTTTCATTCTGAGATAATCTGCGCCCCCACATTCAGCTGGATGCCCTGTATAGCGCACGCCACCACCAGAGCCCGGGGAAAGGTAACGTCGGTACGAGTGCCCAACGGGCGGATCCTTCTAGACACCAAGTGTAGCCACTGTTTAGCATCATGTGACCACCTTACATTAGTAATGCCCTCCGCAGTAGCCTAGAAGACCTTCTTCCGCTATGTAGGCTCCATTAGGGTGTCCCTCAGCCACCCCAGGTCTATCTCCCTCAGTCGGTCATCGAACACATAGTTTGGGACCTCTGTTACCTCTAGTGCCTCATTAATAGCAATGGCGTTCAAAGGGATGTCGACTCCCTGAACGCGAATGACCGGGTAAGGTTCCTCCCAGCAGACAGTGGGAATGATGGCATAGAACTCCCTCACCCAAGTAGAGCGTGCATCCAGGGGAGCCTCAGTCAGCGGTAACCACCCAAACTCCACCAGGCGAGCATAAAAGGCAGGAGCCTTCTCTTCCACCTTATGTAACACCAGCGCCATTTCGCAGCAGAACCCGGTGTTGCGATAACCATGGTGCCTCTCCTGACTAGCGGTATCTGGGAACCAGACAAAGGGTAAGTTCTCGTTGTTATGACCAGTCATTTTAGAGAGCCTGCAAGAAGTTTAAGACAAGTTAGTACAGCGTAGACCAGATAGGGAAGACTAGACAAAAAGAGAGAAATTTCGGATTCTGGGAGTCAGGCCACTGGTCTGGGGCATCCCGCTACAGCGGGATGATGCAGGCCGCTACAGTGGGATGTAGGCCGCTACATCGGCCTTCATCTGGGACGAACACCAGATGCGAAAATGGTGTCTTTAATCCCAGAATCCCCTCTTTCGTCAGTTTTTCAACATATCAGAGTATATTAACTATCCTAGAACACGAATCAACATTTATTTCAACCAAATAACCCGTAAATAGTGTCCAATTTTGAGTTCGTGACAAAAGTGACTTTTCAACTTTCCCCACCCGTGTTGTACCAATTTACCTATATTTTTATGGAATCCTTACGCCCAGGACGTTATGTAAACGTTGGGGACGTAAGAGAAGTAACCATGCTACATTTTTTCTAACGCATTCGGCAACTTAGTTCAACTTTCAAAATAACTACCCAAAAACCGCTCCAATTCGATCAGTTAGTTAGCATGCAGGCATTGTTTAACGAAGCAATGAAGTAGGAAGAGCAAAAATTGAGTAACATACCTTAATTCCGACGTCAGAGGAGTGTGGTTTGAGAGAATTTGGGGAGTTTTTGGGAGAGCGTAGGGGGAATGGGAATTTTGGCCCCCTTTCCCCTACTTGTTGTTGCCCGACCTCCCGCTACATCGGCAGGGATGCCGCTCCAACGGGTAGGTCTTAGAAAAATGGTGACTGATTCAATCTTCGCGTGTTGATTGTTAAGCTACCCCTTAGCCTGGGAGCGTAGTACCCTTCCGTGTAGTGCATCCTAACCCCCCCCCCCTCCCCCCGTACTAGAGTGTGTTTACCTTTCCATGAAGTCGAATTAATAAGGAGGTCGCGAATTTTCATAGTTCTGTGGGGTCGTTGTTGACACCCAATTTTGGCTCTCCACATTTGTTTAACTAAAGTTTTAATAATAATAATAATAATAATAATAAAAATAAAACTAATAAAATATATATATGTTACGAAATTGTAGGAATACGAAAAGATTTTTAATTATTATTTATTTTATTTGATAAATTTATTTCATAAATACTATTTTTTATAAAAATTAAATATATGATATAACTATTACTACTTTCTCATTTTTAGATTTCACGTTAAATGAATATATTTTCTTAAGGGTTAGCTCGATTTTTCCAATTAAATATAATTTCTATTATTGTGATGAATATTTTTTGACATTTTTCAAAATTAGGAAGGCTTAATTAATTAATGAGTTTGTAATTTATATATTTTTTAAGAATGACTAATTTTTATCAAATAAGCTAGTCTTGCAAAATAATTATTTTCTCATTTAATAAATTATGGCTATTTAATAAAGAAGAGGTTATAATTTAAATGAATTTAATTTGAGCAATTTTGGCAATTCAAGTCCCCTTAAACCGGCCAATATGTGTGTGCCACGTAGGAAGCATATGGATTGTGCTTTTTCAGCTTAAATCTTGACCATCCGATTTAATCCAACGGCTTTAATTAATTCATCTTTTAATGTATAATTATTATCATCAATATATATATATATATATATGGATTGTGCTTTTTCAGCTTAAATCTTGACCATCCGATTTAATCCAACGACTTTAATTAATTCATCTTTTAATGTATAATTATTATCTTCGATATATATATATATATATATATATAATTATTATTAATAATCTTTTGTTTTAATCTTTTATTTTATTAACCGTCCGATCAAACCAAAGATTTTCAGGCTTTTCAAAATAGACTCTACCACGCCCCTATGCTATTCTATTCCCAAAAACACCGCTTCACTTTTCCCAGAATTCAGCCTCCCACGCCTCTTCCTCTTCTCCAAAACGACATGCCCATGGCCGCCCCACGTGATCCCCCATTCCCTATGTCATAAAAACAACTCTGGGCCGCTGGAAAAATGCTAGATTAATCACTCATCCTGTCATATCGACCTGAAAAGGTCGATCTTGAGAGATTTGGTCATCCCCTCATCATTTCTTCCCTGTTGCCTCTGAAATTGGTTCTCATCAAGATGATCGATCAACGTCCAAAAACAATCCAGGAACAAGCAAGATAATCCAAGAATCGATCGAGAACTACCAAAATGAGCAAAATCGCAGCACACTTCAAGTTCTTTTAGAGTTCGAAAGTTCCTTTCTTTTCTTGTCCTTCTATTTTTTTTCTATTTTGAATTCGAGTTTTCGAGGAAGTTCAAAGTTGAAACCTTTTGACGCCAAAGCCCGGCTTGCTGCTCGACAAAAGGTACAATCTTCGTCAATCTCTTCACTTTATTTTTTTAATGTAATCAATTGGGATGTTGTTGTAAATGTGTGTGATTAGGCTGTCACTAACATATTTTATTAATAATAAGTTGCCGATGTAATTTGGAAATATCGAATGCAAGGAGGAGTTAAGTCTTAAAGCTGAATCATGTTTGTGTTACTGTTTCGATGCAACTTATCATATTTGAATCCATGACAATAGGAGAAAAAATATTTTTAGTTTTGATGTAATATGAACTGATCTCAAATAACTAAATTAGTAACTAGCATTTGTTTGATATAAATTCTTTGGATACCTGATTGTGTGGTATATTCATCAGATTCTATTTATTATTAATAGTAAGTTAAAGGATGAGTGAATTAATGGTTGTTTATCTTAATTCGAGTTCTCCCTTGCCTCATCTTCTTGGACTAAGATAAATATACATGTTGCGGATAAATTTCCTATGTTTAGCAAGTGAACGTTTCAAACAATTTTCTTAGATGATCAACTAACCAAGTTTTTCTTTTTCCCTTTTCTCTTTGAAAGTTCTATATATAATTATTCTCTAAAAGTCTCTGTAAATGGTTTGAACGAGTTCCCAGTAACTCTTCTTTTCTAGTCATAGGATGTAGTAAAAATGAATTTTGTCAAAACTGTCCGATGTCATGCCAATCTTTGATTTATTGGTATATCTCCCTTCATTCTTGTTTCATTTTTTTACTAATCTTAATGTGTGAAAGACTCGAATGTTTGTGTTTACAACCACCCTCTTCTCATGAGCCCAATTAGGTTGGTACTTGATCACCTTGTCTTGTTATAGGCGTTAGTTAAGAAGTGTTGTGATACTTATCTCTCGTTAAAATTCTTGAACCCGTATGTCTGATGATCTGCGTAGCCTTATTCCATCCCAAAAGTGTAAACATGTGATAGAGTTCATTAGCAGTAGCTTTTTCTCTGCCGATTTGGTGTATTTTTCAGTTAGTATTGGCTTTGTTCGTTGTCCAGTAAGGCTTTCATGACTCTTTTTCTTAAACATTAATGATGAGCATGTCCAAGTTAGGCAAGTTACAGACTGTTTAAGTATCTGAGCATAGCTAGAACATGAACAAATTCATGGATGTGATTGCCTCATTCTTAGTTTTGGTCTAAAGTGCATCGTTTACTTTGCTGAAAATCTGCAGATTACAGTTTGTATATAGTTATCGTCTTCTCTTATTATGAATTTGATAGATTAAGTCTACTTCAGCTTTACTTAATAGCCGGTGGATGTATTTATAGCATCCACTTTTATTCCTTAAGACTAGGTATAAATATTAATTGTGTTCTCTTCAGAAATTAATGTGTTATATTGTTTGTTTCCTTCTTTGGACTCAAAGAATAAATATATAGTCTCATACTTCCGTAGGTAGTTGTAGACATGCTTAAACTCGTTTGATGGCATAAAATATGTATTCCCAAACATTGAGCTCCAAAGCTACTGTACATAAATTTGGAGGGATATGAATATGTAAAAAAATCATATTTTCCAAGAATCTGATTTGCTGGAATAAGTAAGCCTGAATTTGGGTTAACAGATGACTAGGTAGAATCTATTTTGATGTGCTTTTCCACAAGTTTCGAAGCTCGTTTATTAATTTTTATCTTTTTTTTTTTTGCACATGTACACTTGGGAGCGCGTTTGGAGTTGTGATACAACTCTATCTCTATCCAAATCAGAGAAGCGATCGATATACTTGCATTCATCGTGTCTAGAGCAACTTACTCATTAAGAAGAGTCCAACACTTTCCACTCCACCTCGAAGCTTTACGTTCTTTATATCATATATGTTTTGTTATCTTTTGACTAACATTTTACACATAACTATTTCGCTTATATTTATACTTGCCTATATTTGTTTGGGTTTGCACGAATCAACTAAGAACGATGGTAAGACGTAGTTGCCTACTCCGCTTCCCTTTAGATATTGAGTTCATTATAGTTATTTAGTTTAGAATAATATTTTCAAACTAAGTTTTATTTGTTACCTTACGCACTTTGCGGTTGTGAAAGCGTGTCTTTTCAAAGAAGGGAATTAGGGAACAACCTTTTCAAAATGTCAAGTACCTACTTTCATATTTGTGTTTGATAAACTAAGTGCTTAAAGTTTGTTTTTTGGTAGCCTAAAGTGCAGATTTTAGTAGCCTGAAGTACAGATTTTGGTGGTTCAAAGTGCAGATTTCAAGGTTAAATATATCACTTTTCTTGAGAGTTTAAGAGTCGTATATTGAGTCCCAAAAATGCAGTGTTTTGAGCTAAAAAAGTGCAGCGTTTTGAGCTCAGAAGAGTGCAGAATTTGAGTTCAAAATGTGCATGATTTGAGCACAAAAATGCAGATTTAGAGGCTCAAAAAATGCAGATTTGTAGCTTTAAAAAAAACTACACCTTTAACAAAGCTTTACAAAGCAGATTTTTGTAAGTTTAAAACATTATTTCGTATGATTTAAAGTATAGATTTTTGGAACTAACTGTTATTCTTTGAGATTTTAAAAGTACAATAATTTGGGGTCCAAAAGTGCTTTAAACGGTACTTTCGAAAGGAAGAAGAAACATGATTTTAGGAGGCCAAAATGGATGTTATAAGGCTCGCTAGAATTGTTACTTTTTTTTAATCTTGAAAATATACGGCTTAAGTTATTTGCTCCGAGAAGGACCAAAATATTTATTAGCTTTGTTTATCAACTCTCACTTAGGACTTTATGTCAAGGAGAACTTTTTCATTTAAAACTCCCAAATGATTTTGAAACTAGTTTAAAGATTGAAATTATTACCTTCAGAAATACGCAAGGCTAAAGTTATTATCCCTTTTAGAAATATTCTTTTAAAAAATAAATAGGGAAGTAGGCCTATATATTTTATTAATAAAAATAAATGTAACTATAGAATAAGTCCTAATAGTTGGACCTATTTTATATTATTTACATCACCCCTTTATGTTTTTTTTTCTTATTATTATTTTTTTAAATCAAATATTGCTAAAATATTTTAATCTCTTAACATGCTATTTCAAGATTTTAGATGTGCCTACAGATTCAACAGAAAATACAAGGTACATACATATATGTCATGCACATAAAGGTATAAGTTCTATTTTTATATTTAGTTTCTCTATACATAACCTATTATTTTGTTACACTTTATATTTATTCTTTTCATATCTACTATCTCTTTTACGAATGTTATTTATTATTATAATTTATAAATCCCTACACTTTACTATTCATCTTATTTTACTATATATTTGCACCCAACTACTATGTCCTTTTATTTTATTTTTCTTTACGTCTTAATTCTATATATAAATAAAACGACAAATTTTCATATCCTTTAAACTCAACATTTATTTTTTGGATACATTTATATATGACACATCTATATTTTTCAACATATAAAATTATCATACACTTTATTATATTTATTTATTTATTGTATGACAAACATACTACTATTAATTTTATTTAATAGACAAATATATGTCGTACCTTGTAATTTACTCTTTTCTTAAACTAATAAAATTTACTTACCATTGATTTTAAAGCAAATAAATAAATAAGTTTTCCTAATCATATTTTCCTAAATTGAGTTTAAGGACTATCTTCGGATAGGCTCTGAGGAATGCTTAATACCTTCCCCTTGAGTAACCAAAACCTTACTCAAAAAGTCGTTGGTTTCGCAAATCAAAACAGAGTTTACATTTACATATTTAAAAAAATGGTTTTCCTAATATTTTCCTTAAAATTTAGGTGCCGACTCTAACACAAAAACATTTTTCTCAAAATCAGAGTGGCAGCCATGTTATGTTGTGAACTGTTTCGACTGGTTCGAAATAGGGGTGCGACAGCTTGGCGACTTACCTAGGTTTTAACCTTATAAAAACTAAATTTAGGAATAATATTTATGATTACGTGTTTATTTTCAGCTTATTAATTGATATATTGCTTTGACTGAAAGGTCTCAAGTGAAATCCAAACTTGTGTTACTTATATGTTTTAAAACACTACTTGTTACTGCTTTCTCTACACTGTCATTTGCACTTTCTATCTAGCCTTGGCCGTACACGCACACATTGTACACGCGAGGGGTGTTCATGCACTCCTCCAAAACTCTCTTTGGATTCCTTAGTTTCAAAGTTGGTGCAATTAAGATAGTGCACGTTCTCGCAATTACTCAGTCCCACTCTCAATCATCTAGGAAAAAATCTTACTCTTAAAATAGGTCATGTTGCATAGCCTTAGGCAAGACAATATACGGTATTGCCATTGCGTTTAGGAAACCATCCAAATGTCAATGGTTTCTTCTTTAAAACTCGACGACATAAACTTTGTGTGAAATTGATATAAATTATCCAAACTTAAACACTTAACGGATTTGGAGAAAATAAACTGTAACACCCCGACTTTTTTAAAACGTCTAAATTAACTCGTACCTTCGTGGAAAGACAAAAAGGGTGAGTAATAAGTTAAAAAGGATGTGGTATGTCATATTTTAAGTGTTTAAGGGTTTATTCTCAAGTTTTGAATTTAAGTAAGTGGCTAGCTAAAAGTTGGCGAAAGTTATCGTAAGTGCCTTTTTAAAGATTTCTTTGAAATTTGGGTCAAATGTATTTGATGATTTCTCCCAATATATAAAGAGTTAGAAGGCCTATTACCCATTAAATCGAAGGCCTACGAGTCTAGTTTGCAACGCACAAAACTCCGTATCAAACGGACATCTGAGTAAAAAGCTATGAGGGTTTTACTAGGGACTGCCAGGGCAGAATCCGGATCGGATCCGAGTCGGGTAAAGAAATGTGGTATGTCGGCTATTTAACGTTTTAGCTATGGAAACAGTTCATTTCAGCTCATAAAACCAGAGAGAAAGCTTAGGAGAAGGTTTCTATGGAGTCCTACCAGAAGGAAGGTTAGTTTTGACGATTTCTACCATTAAACGTTGCCCCCGTGCCTAGAAACGCAATCCCTACATGTGGCAATCATTTTTCCCTTCTATTGGCTGCGTTTGGAGCTGGTTTTTGAAGATATAAATTTGTAATTATTGGTGTTTCTTCAAGGTTTTAACTCGGTTAACTAAGGTAATCATCTCGGGACTCTTTTATGATTGTTTTTATGAATTTCTACGGACGTTTCGACAAGTTGGGGTAATATGACAAATCTGCCAATATAAGATTAATTATAAACTGTTTATAGGTGCGTTCCAGCTGTTTATATATAGTGTTTGCGAAGCTTAGGACATAAGGAACAACTTTCGTGAAGGAACTACGGTCTTTCGAGCGTTCATTGGAAAGGTATGTTAAGGTTATT
>JAJOOS010020997.1:0-10301 GCA_029582725.1 Solanum chiquidenum
ATTGAAAATTTGACCCACTTGGTTAAAATTATAGCCAATTGAATTTAAGAACTTAGCCAAATTGAGCTTAATCGGTGATTTGGCTTAAAACTAAATATGATGAATTAATTTAAATTAATTTGAATTAATTAATGAGCTTCTTAATGTCAACGAAATAAAATAATTAACTTAATTACAAAATAGGTAATTTAAAATATAAACTCTTATATAACTAAAATAATTAATCAAATATTCAATTAAAACAAAAATATTTTTTGAGACAATTTTCGAATATTCATAAAATATACTAATTATATACATAATTATGTAACACATATATATTATCTAAAAATTATAAAAATTATACAACTATTTGAAATAACTTGCAAACTCTATTTATTTTATATTTTTGAAATTCTATAAAACTAATTATTTTAAATTGTTTGAAATTGAAGAAGCTCGATGATTAATATATATTGTGGAGGTCCAAAATTGGGTGTCAACAACTGTCCCTCGTTTGACTTGGATTGATGAAAGAAATTCGAGGCAAATGAAATTGACAAATCCAATTTTGACCGACCATGTCTTCATCTTTTAGAAAAGAATTTTGGTGCGGACTTTAGGAATTATGGCCGAACCCCGGAAATGGGTTTCCTACATATCTCAGGTTATATGAGAATTCAGGCTACTTGTAGTTCGACACGCTTGATTTTACACACGATTTTGAGAGAATTCAAAAGTCATCCTATCACCGAATTATGGAGGGACCGGAATGCTCGAGAATAAGATTTAAGAGCGAATGTTGGAAACACAGCCGAGTTTTCAACATTGATTCCGCCTACATATCCCTCAACTTAGGGAATCAGACTGCCTGTAGTTCGACTCGATCGGTTGAAAAGGAAATCTATTATGCAAGATAACCTTTGGTTCTAGAAGAGTGACAAATAAGTCGACTTTGAAAAAGAGGCTTGCAACCTCTTAGCCATAAATGTGGAGCTCGTCACATCCATAAGTAAGAACTTACACGGACATAATTTCCAAAGCTTTTAGCGCATATTCACTTAGATTGGAAAGATGCCTCCGGTGAACGCCTAAATTTTCCGGATGCGAAACTGAAACCGCTAAACCCAAAGAAAAACCCACATGCCTTCTGATAGGGGTGTGGTTTGATTGTGGTGGAGGTCGCTCTTCTGCTCGCGTCCTAAGAGTTTGGCACTCCTCTTTGGACTATGTCCCAGTTCGCTGCTAAGAAAAGGTTCCACGTTGTGTTGCATCCCTTTTGATGTCGTCCGCACCTGTGGCTTATTTTGAGAATTCACCCTCTCGGATGCTCTCGACAAAGACTGAGATAAAACTCATTAGCATAAAAATACAATTCAAATGGAGAGATAGTGTCTTTTACCGTGTTGACACTTAATTTCTCTCCTTGAACGTTTGACGTCAAACCCACCGAGTTTGATGTAAATCAAATAAAGCTTGTGTCTCATATTTGAAATATAATCTTCAATGTATTCTTCCTTTGATGTCAAAGCAATAAAAATAAGCTGGTGTAATATGTTGATAGTTCTTTTGATGTCGTTTTTGCAAAGAAAAATGATGCAGTAGATGTTGATCTTCTTGCGATGCATGAAGATAATGCTTCTTTGCAAAATACAGGTGATGTTTCCTCAAAAACCATAGTTGAAGGTGACCTTTCCCTGCAATGCATGAAACTTTTTCTCGCAATGCATGAATCTTTCTCTTGCAATGCATGAATCTTTTCCTCGATGCATGGTTTTTTTTCCGCGATGCATGCATGAATCTTCTCTTGCAATGCATGAATTTTTCTCTTGCTATGCATGACTTTCTTCTCGCAATGCATGACCTCTTTTGCTATGCCTGACTTTTCTCTTGCCATGCATGAATCTTTTTCCTTGATGCATGGTTTTTCTCTGCAATGCATGACTTATTTTCTTGCGATGCATGAATCTTTTCTCGCGACGCATGACTTCCATCTCGCGATGCATGAATCTTCTCTTGCAATGCATGAATTCCTTTCTTGCAATGCATGAATTCCTTCTCTTGCTATGCATAAATCTCTTTCTCTTGCAATGTATGACTTCTTTCTCTTGCAATGCATGACTTCTTTCTCTTGTGATGCATAAATATCTTTTCCGTGATGCATGACTTCTCCGCGATGCATGACTTCTTTCTCTTGCTATGCATGGCTTTTCCGCGATGCATGACTTCTTTTTCTTGCTATGCATGGCTTTTCCGTGATGTATGACTTCTTTTTCTTGCTATGCATGGCTTCTTTCTCTTGTGATGCATAAATATCTTTTCCGCGATGCATGACTTCTTTCTCTTGCTATGCATGGATTTTCCGCGATGCATGACTTCTTTTTCTTGCTATGCATGGATTTTCCGCGATGCATGACTTTTTTCTCTTCCGCGATGCATGACTTCTTTCTCTTGCTATGCATGACTTCTTTCTCTTGTGATGCATAAATATCTTTTCCGCGATGCATGACTTCTTTCTCTTGCTATGCATGGATTTTCTGCGATGCATGACTTCTTTTTCTTGCTATGCATGGCTTTTCTGCGATGCATGGCTTTTTTCTCTTTCGCGATGCATGACTTCTTTCTCTTGCTATGCATGGCTTTTCCTCAATGCATGACTTCTTTTTCTTGCAATGCATGATTTCTTTCTCTTGCAATGCATGATTTCTTTCTTTCAATGCATGAATCTTTTTCCAGTGATGCATGAATTCTCTTCTCGCGATGCATGAATCTTTTTACCGCGATGCATGAATCTTCTCTTGCAATGCATGAATCTCTTCCCGCGATGCATGAATCTTTTCTCGCGATGCATGAATCTTTTCTCTTGATGCCTCCCGGGTACCGAACGAAGATAATGTTTCACTGAGCAACATAGGTGATCTTCTGGGTATTTTCTAGGTGGCAGTTTCGTCTCAATTGACAATACAATAAAATGATCCTCGGATTAATGGTATCATCTCATTTGACGATACAATATAAATGACCCTCAAAGTAGTAATATTATCATTTTTGACAATACAATACAAATGACTCTCCGGGTAAGAATATTATCATGTCTAATAATATGATGCAGATAAACGTCCTCCAGGTATCTTTAGTTGCTGGAAAACAATAAAATTCCTCTCTTCGAGGTTTTCATTTGTTCCATCGCCGAACATAATTGCATGTTCATTATGGACCTCGACTTGTCGAGAATTTGAATGAAATAATGCTACTCATATTCTCAATTCTTTGGTATAAGAAGCATAGAGCTTTTCCTGCATCCATAGAAAAATTATTAATTTTGGGGAGCTCCTCATCCTTTTGGCTTCTCCATGTTCATTGAATGGAGGAATATGATTATTTTGAGGTAAACTTATAGACCTGCGTCCACAGAAAAATTGTTAGTTTAAAACGAACTGATCTGTGTCGATCTCTTTGATTGTCTGCTCCTTGTTTTATTGTCTCCGGTTGATTTCTCCGATCTACCGCTTTTTGATAGATAGGACAAAATATTTTTATGCAAAATATTTGAAACACGAAAGAGAATTTTTAAGGAAAATAGATTTTCAAAAAGTAATATTTGGAAAAGTCATCGCCAAGTGTCATGTCACGTCAAGCTTAACGAACATCTTTGAGGTTGACTCCTCGAGGTCTATCTCATTATTTGCTGGGAAGTATTCAAAGTTGTTCTTAACTGCCGATGAACTCTAATAAAAGTTTTTGGGGTCATCCTTAAAAAATTTGTCCCAGTTAATTGTCTTGGCATATCTTAAACTGTTGATGATCAAATGATGGAATTTTTGAGATTTTCTCAAAAGTTCTGTCCCAGTTACGAATCTCAAAATAACTTTAGTCTTGACTTTTTGGGAGAGGTCTTCTTCTTGAGAATTTTTGAGTCCCTCTCAGAAATTATGTCCCAGCTTCTATTGTAAAGAGAAATAGAAATCTTACGCGAGATATGACCGAGCCCTTGTGGCGCCTACGTATCTCGTTGACGCAGGAATCAGGTCAAACATAGTTCCCCCCTCGAGGATTAAGAAAAATTACAAAGAAAGCGACCGAGGCCGACATAGGCCGATTACGTATCTCATTCTTGAGAATTCAGGTCGAGCGTAGTTCAAATAAAAAGAAAACATTAAAAGGGGATAAAGGAGTGACCGAGGCCGACATAGGCCGTCTATGTATCTCATTTTTGAGAATTCAGGTCAGACGCAATTCATTACAAGAGGGATAAAATTCTAAACGAAACGATTACAAGAAAATAAAGGCGGTTACAAGGAAAATATAGAAATTGGGTCTTCCAACATGGTATATTTTGACAACATTTAAGTAGAATGGTGACTGGTGAGATCCAATGCTCATGCTCAACCATGTAATGTCGTTATCAAACAAATGTATCGATGTGTTCTTTGAGAAAACTGATGAGTTTTCTCTCCTTTGCTTTGGTCAGATATGCACCAATTTTGATTTCTTTGATGCATTCATCATTTTCCAGATTCACTATTCCGATCTCTTCTGAATTCGGCTCATCGTAACTCTCGAACTGTCTGAATTCCCCAACCAGGTGTTTGGGTACCATGACCTTCTTATTGTTGTCCTCAAATTAGTCCGCATCTACCCCATTTTGTTCATTCAGCTTGTGACATGACGTGATATTGACAAATTTGAAAATATTTTCACTGAAACCATAGAGAGATACTGTTAGATAGCAATTATAAAGCAAGTAAAGCAAATTTTCGCAATAAAGGAGTTTTTCATTTGAAATAAGAAAATAAGAACTTTGGCCATGACGATAAATCATTTTGCCTTTTTCAAAATATTAGGAGGGATATTAAAACATATTGAGGCAAAACAGAGTAAAGGATGGGTCTTGAGCCTCATTCGGAACACCACAAAATTTAGAAATAACATATAAAATTGTCTATTTCTACCAAGACG
Source organism: Solanum chiquidenum (assembly GCA_029582725.1). NCBI lineage: Eukaryota > Viridiplantae > Streptophyta > Magnoliopsida > Solanales > Solanaceae > Solanum > Solanum chiquidenum. The sequence goes on from JAJOOS010020997.1 coordinate 4,939, forward strand.
AGCGAGGAATTAAGAGCGGAGTGGATGTCCAGTTAGGCGTTTTCTCCTTTGGCTCGTCGTCTAGTATGATTGGCGTCTCAATCATCTCTTCAAGCACAATATCACCTTCTTTGAACAAATTTTTTATTCCTTCCCCTAGACCATTTTGCATTCGAAAAGACTGATATAAGTGAGGCAATAATTTTGGAAATGCTTGATCAATCTTCTGCTTGTTATGACACTCCTTTAACACTAAAGTAAAAGCTTGATGAGGTGTCATGATACCAAATTTAAATTTCTCTCTTGTAGTTGGAGCGGTTACAACTTTCTCAAGTTTTTCAAGGTCGGCTGAGATTATAACTCTCCCCACATTCAAATCTTCTTCGACTTCAATCATATTAATAGTCGTCTCTCCATGATTCGTCACAGGTTACTTTTGACATTAGGAGTGGCTGTCTGAAGAGTGACAACTTTTTGATCTATTAAGTCCTGAATTTTATGCTTAAAGTCGATACAATACTCAGTATCATGCCCAGCACTTCCTGAATGGTAAGCACAGTGAAGATCAGGTCTATAAAACTTAGAGTTGACATTAATGTTTTTTGGGTCTATTGACTGTATCAGGTCAACTGATTTCAATCTCTCAAAAAGTTGTGTTCGGCTCTTAATCAAAGGAGTAAAGACTCTAGAAGATTTCTTCTCAAGATTTAGGTGAGGAGGATCGTAATTATTTCCTTGATGTGAAGGTACTTGACCGTAGTATGGAGGATTTTGGTGAGTTGGTGCTGGCATTTGCAAATTTGGGTATTGTGGAGCTCTGTAGCTAGGAGAGGTGTTTTGGTAGTGTGGGGGTGGAGTTTGGCAACTTGATTGGATATTCGAACAATAAAATGATAGACCCTGATAATATGGATGGGTATTTTTATAATGTGGCGGTGGAGTTTGGTAAATAAGAGGTGAAATTTGGTAAATCGATGGTGGGGTTTGATAATTAGAAGGTGGGATTTGGTAACTTGGTGGTGGAGTTTGATAATATGATTGGGTATGACAAGCTGAATATGAATTTTGTGGGGCTCGAGGATAACCTTTGTAAGGTGGGGATTTTCTGAAGTGTCCTTTTCCATCATATGCGCAGGAAATAGAAGACACATCCTCTCTCTTCTTTTTCAACAATCCTGAAGATTCGGTTGGGGCGGCAACACGAGAAATCTTTCCGATTTTAATTCCATCTTTGATAGCCTCACCTACCTTGTCTATCTCATTAAATTTTGCCCCAATGAGCAACATTATCCTGTCATAATACTCCGGCTCTTGAATACGTATGAACACTTCAACGATCTCCTTCTCGGACATGGGAGGTCGAACCCGGGCGGCCTCTTTCCTCCACCTATATGCATATTCACGATAGCTTTCAGTGAATTTCTTCTTAATTCTCTCCAAAGAATAGCGATCAGGAACGATCTCCACATTGTAGGCGAACCGTTCGACGAAATCTTTAGCTAGTGTATTCCAGCTAGACCACTGCTTTGTCTCATGAAAGGTAAACCATTCCAACGCTTCTCCACTTAAACTTCGGCTAAAGAGCTGCATTAACAAGGCTTCATTCCTTCCAACTCCCACGAGTTGATCACAGTAGGCTCTCAGGTGCGCCAATGGATTCCCTGTTCCTCCAAAAGTGTCAAATTTTGGCACTTTAAACCCTTTCGGGAGGTCCAGATTCGTATGGATGCACACATCCTCATAACTCAACCCATCGACTTCACAAATATAGCACAACTCCTTCATGGTTTTCCTGATCTCTTCTTTCATATTCAGCTTGGTTGCCTCTTCCTTTGACCTCCACTCTCTCTCCTGGTCCTCATAATGATCAAGCTCGGAACAGTTGGCATAGGGTTCATTTGAAATTGGAATTTTAAAAGTAGTCTTTTGAGGAAATGGCGGAGCAATGGAGAGACTCTGGGTATTTTGAGTGGCTTGGTGATTTTGGGGGAAAGTCTGGGGGTTGGTATGCTGATTTTGGTGGTGGGGGAAGGTTTGCGGATTATTGACATTTTGGTTTTGAGGGGGAGGGCAAGCTTGTGGGTTGGCATTTTGAGGAGGAAGTGGCGCTTGGAGGTTGGCATCTTGAGGAGGTGGTGCTTGGTAAGAGACGGAGGCATGGTGGAGATTTGGAGTGGTTAGGTCGATGATTGGGTGATTTTGAGCGGGGTTAGAGGGTGGATTCTGAGCCTGTTCCGCGCTTGGAGGAGGAAAGTGGAGTGGAGGTCTCCCATCTCCTGGAGTATTAAAAGCAAAAACCGAATTAGGCAAATCTTGCATTCTCTACATTTCGACCCTTATCTCGGTGATCTGTTGCATCAACTGCATAATTAATTCATTTTGATCAGTGGCGGCGGGCTGAGCCACAACAACATCAGTCAAGCTAATCTCGTCATTGTTATCACCCATTATTGCCTTTCCTTTTTGCAAATTTTGATCGGGGAAGGAATCTTTGGGAGCCTTAGATCTTGTAAAATAAGGGTGTTCAGCCAGCTTATCAACACAGATCAGTTATAAGTACCTGACAAAGAAAAATAACTTAAAAGATAAATGTGTTAGTCTATGTAGATGATAAATAATATAAAATATCACACATATGAGCATAAACACATAAGAGTTGCTCCACTTGAAGATAAACTAGCCCACGTATTTAGAGAAATGACTAAATAGACAAGAATTTGTCTATTTTGATTTTAAGCTTAGTGAATCAGAAACGTCAACTTGAGTCGAGACAAAGTCGATTGTCTCTTGCATTGTTATGTTTCTGATTTTTTATTGAGATGTAGCTCTAATTTCTTTGTAATAGTTGAAAAATATAGAAATTCTCAAAAATGGGGATCGAGTCTTGAAAGGCTGCCTACGTATTTCACGAGGGAGAATTCAGGTCCTACGTAGTTTGACCCACTTAAATCTTTTTCGATTTGAGACGACAAATTTCTTTCTGATATGAGAGAGTAAGGTTTGAAAAATAAAGTTTGGATTTTGTTGGGAAACTAAAGACTCGACGAGTATTTGGACGCACTTTTGATAGTGGCTCAATGTTTTATGCTTAGGAGTTTCTAGAAAATTTTCAAAAAGAGTAGGCTAGAACATCTCCAAATAAAGCAACATAATCACACAAACAAATATAACACATAAACAATTATCGCGCGGTTTAAATAAATATGTGACCCTTTTGTGTCAAGGGTAGGCCTAGCGATTTGAAGGATGTATAACGTCATTTGAAACATTTCATTGCCCCAAAACCCAAATTTATACAATTTTATGAATAAACTAAATGGGAATACATAATAAGGAAAAGGGATACAAATGATCAATCCCACGCAGGGGTACAATCCTATACTATGCTTGCATGGACGGTCCTTCTTTTTTCTTTCTTGTCATCTCTGAATGTCCACGCTTTTGGATGAAATGGTAACTTGATTCTCCTTCGACTCGAACAAACTATAAAACTCCAAACCCCAAGAGACAATGTTTTGTCAAATGACGTATACATCCTTCAAATTTAAACACATAAACATGATTGTCTTTTATTGATCAATGAGTCAAATAGACACAAAGTAGACTTCTAATGGGCCCAACACACCTTGGGTGTTGGGTCAACTTAGTTCAAAATGCGCTAAATTAGGGATTTGGTTTCGCTCTACGCTAGTTGACTAAGAGTGGCTTTTGAAAGACCGAAAATCCAAGTGGACAACTTAGGCTGGAACTCACGACAACCATTGGACGCATGACGTACCAATAAATTGCCGATCATTCCGAAAAAGAGTTGAGTATAAAAAGTCTGGTTGTGGTTCCGCAAAACCGTCCTTTAATATACTATACATACAACGGAAAATGTCATGAAATGCAATGACAGTTATAGCAGTTTAAACACATTAAACACAAATAAGCAATTCAGCAATTAATCACAATTAATCAAATAGTCAAATCTTATGGTTAGAACTTAATTAACTCCCCAGCAGAGTCGTCATTTCTGTTGTGCCGTAATTTTACTAACCTTTAGCAAAATCACTATTTTGAAATGTTCTAAGTATAAAACAACTTGAGCAAAATACTTAGAAAAGAGTCGTCACTTAATTTTTTAAAGAAATTAAGAAAATTTATAATTTTCAAAGATTTAAACAGAAAAAAAAAATCATTTGAAAATATCAAAGGGGGTTCGGGGTTCAATTTACACTTCGAGAAGGGTTTAAGCATTCGAAGAGCCCACTAACATGCGGTTGACCTGCGACTTGACTATACATATGGTTTTTTTTTGACTAATTCTTTGGGAAAAATGATTTGACGTAAAAAAAAAAGGCAAAAGTACTCATTACCCCCTGAACTTGAAGCTTTTTATACGGTGTACACCTAAACTAAATTTCGTTTTAATTACTCCCCCAAACTTTTTTATTCCTCCGTCGCGTACACCTTTTTTGTCCACCTGGCGTAGAAATTGACAGCACTCTCTACTAGGCGCGTGAGGAAGTGATTTTTTGCCACTTCACAAAGCTACAACGGTAAAAAAACGTAAAATCTCCATTTTTCTTTAATATTTGGCATATTTTAAACGAAAAATAGGGCAAAATGTAAATGAAAAGTAAAAGAAACAAAGATTAACACTTACTTGGTAAGAATTTCAGACAGATTTGAAATTTAATCAACCAACTTCACGTCTAAAAAAATCCAAATCCAGAAGGAGTTCCGCGAAATCAGCCCTTATTCAAAAATAACTTTTAAACAATGAATTTTAAATTTAAGAAATTTATTTTTTGCAATATTAATTTATCTAGGTGGCTATTATTTATCTAGGTGGAAATCCACATCACCACTTTTGCCAGCTGTCGCGCGCGTGTAGTCACAATAGGAGCAGGTGGACGAAAAAGGTGTACGCGACGGAGGAATAAACAAGTTCAGGGTGGGGGGGTAATTAAAACGAAATTTAGTTTAGGTGTACACCGTATAAAAAGCTTCAAGTTCAGGGGGGTAATGAGTAAAAATAGTTTACAATATTTTATTAACTTTGAGAAAATAATTAAATAAATGACACATTTTATTATTTATTTTTATTTTTTCAAGAAAAAGGGACCTAGCTTGTTAGATTTGAATTAGAGACAAGTGATTAGAATTTTTACAAACTAGATTAATTAACATTTATTTGGCTCATAATAATTTGAACTAATTTAGTCGATAAACTAAGAAATCATTTTAAACTAATTAAAGACAAATGAAAGTTTTAACTAAAAAACATATTTAAATATGTAAAAAAAAAACAAGAGTTGATAAAATTGAAATTTTATTAAAATCCTAACATAAAGAATATAGTTCATCTTTTGGGGATCTAATTAAGTTATTTAAAGTTA
>JAJOOS010020998.1:0-19519 GCA_029582725.1 Solanum chiquidenum
TCAAGAAACTGACTGAAAACTAGGGACCTAATGGGTGAAAGGAACCCACTAGTGAAATCCCACATACCTGGTGACGAATTTCACGGAGAAATCCTTTGATTTTTGGGCTGGAACTGAAGAAAACTTGTTGCGTTCTTGAACTAGGGTTCTTGACCTCTCTTCTCCTCTTACAGCCTAATTTTCTATGTTTTGATTAATGACTTGACTTAGGTAAGTTCTAGTTATGTTTCTAGGCTTAAACTGACTAAAACCTCATAATTTAGGTTCTAAATGACGTATCTTAGGGGTAAATGAAATAGGTAAATACCAAAAGACCCCTGACTTAACTGCTGTCGGAGTGATCGACGGACGGGACTGACGGGTCGTCATTCAATCGACGGTCCGCCAATTGGGTCCGTCGGTCAAGTCCACCCAACAGGGCTTCACTATAAGGAGCATAACTTTTCACTCGGAGTTCGGATTTTAACAAACTCGGTGGCGTTGGAAAGAGTATTCAATTATCTATCATAGAATATGTCATGGGACACATAATTCCTTTTGTGGTAAGAGTTATGACTATTTGAAGTTGACCCAATCACAATTTTCATCTAACTGGCTGCTGACCCTTACCTACGGTCAGACCTACGGACCGTGGATCGAATGACGGTCCGTGCTGGTCGACCGTCGTTTGCATTAGAGGCTGGGTACAGGGGACATCGATCCACGGACACAGACCACAGACCGTGGTCTGACTTACGGACCGTGGGTCTGTCCGTGGGTCTAGACTTAGCTGATTTTCTGAGCTGGGTTGGGGAGGGGTTTCAGTGGTGAACCACAGACCACCAGCACGGGCCGTGGTCTTGTCTAAGGTCCGTGGATGGCAACCGTGGGTTGCACCTGCAATTTCTCAAAATCTGCATATTTGGTCTATCTAGGATACGGGGTGTTACAATCGGGGTTCACCCCACTAAGACCAACAACATCCAAAGATCTAGAACCACTACCCATTATATTCTTGGACAAAAGGTCCAATTGGGTCATCATTTTAGCCATGTTCTGATCTCATACTTTGTCATTTTCAATTTGGTCCTTCGACATCTTATATGTCAAAGGAGACACTTTATCCTCTCTTGTATACATAGCTTGATTGATCTTGGTCATGCCATCAAGCAACTTAGATGCAACTTCAAATGACTGATGGATGATGCCTTCACAGACAAGTTGGTCAGCTACGCCTTTGTTAACCGAGTCCAAGATCTGATAGAAGTTTTGTAGCAAGACATTGTTAGGAAGTCCATGGGTTGGACATTGAAGTAGCAGCTTCTGAAAAACTAGCTAAGTCTCATGAATCGGCTCACCATCCAAGTGTTTAAAGCTTTGGATATGGTCCCTAAATGACATCATCCTCGAAGGAGGAAAGAACCTTATTAAGAACGCTTCTGTAAGTTCATCCCAATTTGTGATTGAGTCTCGCGGGAGGTCGGCTAACCACTTGGTAGCCTATCCCATCTGTGAGAAAGGGAACAACCGAAGTTGAACTGACTCTTGGGATATGTTCTCGAACGAGAAGGGACCAAAGACGTCCACAAAATTCCTAATATGGTTATGGAGATCCTTATGGGCCAAGCCTCTAAATAACCCTTTCATTTGCAAGAGTTGCAACATCATTCTTGTCACATGGAACACAACATTCCCCACAACAGGAGGTAATGTGATAGCGCCAACACCACCTAAATGTATGTTATTCACATTGGCCTCATTAACATCATTCTGATTGCCAATATTATCATTATGGCGCAGCCGGTTGGCATTGCTACCATTTACGCTTATTTTGTCACCTGTTCAAAGGTAACAAACAACAACAAACAGTAAGTGGGTTCAACTGTAACACAATCAAATCACAAAACTAACTTCAAAAAAAGAATTCAATAACACCACTCCCTGGCAGCGGCGTCATTTATGATAAACGCTCAAACTACACCTTATCCAATACTAGGTCTAGGCGATCGTTATCTAGTATAATAACCCAACGAAAGGTTAGGGTCGAACCCACAGAGAGCGGTACAATATCGAATTCAATTAAGAAGTAAATCTTATGGTTTAGTTAATTATAAAAGTAGACATTGTTGAAATCAAACAAAGTAAATCAAAGGTTTGACAATGAATGTTAGATAGGGGGATGAAGAGTGTCAATTAACAACTATGATAATCACTAAAACAGGGGATTAGACAAGTAGGAAGGAATTCTCAGGATGTGATCGATTATAGGCTAATTTCACTATATGATTAATTGAAGTTTATTAATAAAGTGTTGAATCTTTGTGGGTAGGCTATACTATAGGTGCAATAGTTTTCTCTCGAACAATTATTACGGTTCAAGCTAGTTCTCTCGAACCTCGATAAGCTTAACACTAAAAACAACCCAAAACCTTAATTTATCTACTCTCTCGAGCTAGATAGGTAGGAAGGAGTTAAGATTCACTCTCTCGAGCTGGACCCACAAAAACCCATACACTACAATCATCAATCGATAACCTTAATTTTAGAACCTCTCTCTCGAGCAAGCCCAAAACACTAAGCTAAAATTATATTTGCAACTACAATTCATAAATTACTACTCAACTATTAATCAAACCCATATTAAAACAACATTTAAATCATTAAAAAACAATACCCATAAGCTAATTAGACAAATAATCACATGATCACACCCCGAGAATTGGAGTTTTAGCTAAGCATCATAAAAATATATAGATCAATACCAATTATGTTTTCCATAATCTGGGTATTGGAATCCAAGTCTTTACAATGATCAAAATCAAAGACCCAATCCAAATCCACTTGAAAAATCCTTCAATATTGTTCTACAATGAAGAGATACTAGAGAACTCCTAAAAACGGAAGAAAACTAAAACTGGACTCAGGAGAGTAAAATTAGCACCCTTTGAACTCTTTTTAAAATTTAATTTATAGTTTCCCAAATTTTGACTGCAAGGACTATTAGGTGAAGTAAGTCGAGCGTCACCGACCAGATCGGCTACGTGCCAATTGCTCCTTTCCATCATCGATTTTATTTGGCTTTTTATCCTCAAGGTTCTGTAACTTTAGGCTATTCAGGTTGTGTCGTTGATCCGATCGGCGGTTCGTCAAAGGTCCTAATCCATCGCCAAGTTGGCTTCTCCCCAGGGCTGGCAGTCTGGAACTTTAGGCGAGCTGAAGTGCCACTCGGCGAGTCACCGAGTGACTTTGGCGATTCTCAGCCTTTTGCTTTCTTCATCCCTTTTCATCTTTTTAGCTCATTTTTGCCCGGTAATGTCCTTGCCTTGCTCCTCTTTGCCTCTTTGGTGCAAACCAATATTTTAATATCAGTTTGGAGCATAAATTAGGTATTTGAGGATAATAAACTATAAATACAAAGCCCTAAATGAGTCGAAATCTCAGACTCATCAGTTATTATGAAAGGTTTCTCACAAGTTATAATGATCATGATCGTGAAAGGTATTTCTCACATATGGATTCACATAGGTTGAAGGTTTTCTCATCTATGTTCAAATTATGTTTAAGGAGCTATTCTATGTTTTGATATCTAAAGTTGAGGATTGGTATTGCTCATTGTCTTTTCTATGTTATAATGATATTTGACTTTTATCTATTCCGTTGGGATTTAGATTTAGCACCGAGAGGGCTTGAGGTGGAGGCTCAAATATGATAGTCTCTAGTAGCAACCTCTAGTCCCAAACTATGTGCCCCCATAGGATTGTCATAAATGACCTAGCTAGTGGATCCACTTTAGCAAATGATGATATGTACGGATTATACCTTGGCAAGTAGATTCCCCTTCTTTCGGTATGGGGGATGAACCAAATTCCATGATAGAACTCTCATGGTCTTATTGTCGGTTAAAGCTAATATCACACAAAATGATTATGTTTTCTTCAAAACTTTTCTTATGTTCTTTATGTTAATGTATTTGACCATGTTTCATGATTCTTATGTCAATTATTCTTTAAAGCTTTTAAATGTTTCAATATGATCATGTCTACATGTTTTAAGTCATTCATGCTACCATGCCTATTTTTATGCATATTGCCTCATACTTAGTATATTTCATGTACTAACGCATACTTGTACCTACATTATTTCACTAATGTAGGGCATGCCGCTCCTACCTCTCATTATCGTGGCTAGTTGGTTTCATAGACTTTGAAGATTGGTGAGTCCTCATGTTCTGAGGATAGAGATACCTTTATTGCTTTAGGTCATTTCCGTTTTCAGAATTTGTATGTGATGTATGGGTTATGTCCCAATCACTTTCCTTATAATGTATTAGATGGCTTATTGAGACTTATGTTAGACTTCCACTTTGTCAAACTCTTTTCAAATATAAATGCTTTCTTTTGAATTCTTTAAGTTCTATTATCTTGTATGATGTATGCTAAGTGGCTTGTGTAGGACCTCTCGTGATCCTATACACCATGTTACACCTAGGGTATACGTTGGATCGTGACAACAACTCAATAAACACTTGTAGTAGAGCTCGATTATGACATTTTGATACTTCTTGTACAATTAGCTAAAACAAGTAGGAGTGTATTGCATTTGCTATTTCAAAGTCATTTTGGAGTGGAAGAAAAGAAAAAAAACTATTTTAAAATCTATTTTAAAAAAAACTATTCTCTAAAAAAACTTAGTATACACCCCAAAAAATTGCAATTATTAGAAAAATATAAATGAAAAAATTGAAATACTAAATTAAAAATTGGAAAATTGAAAAACAAAATTCGGAAAAACTATTGTAAAATCTAGTTTATAAAAGAAAATTGTCACGACCCAAAGTATATCTTTGTTGTGACATGGTGTATAGGACCATGTGAGGTCCTACACAAGCCACTTGACATATATATACACAATATAATTAATGAGAGTAAAGATTCTAATATGAATAAAAGAGTAATATTAAAGCGAAAATCTACTATAGTTTTGATAAATCATTTTATTACAACAAAAGAAGTGGTCGTGACGTAACCCATACACCATGTATAATTTTTGAAAACTAAAACATAGGAAAATGAACTAAATGCAATATGGTCCTCGGAACACGAGGACTCACCATCTCAACGAACTTCAAGTGATCACCAACTAGCCACGAGCGTAAGGAGAGAAAGTGTCACACCTTATATTATTAAATAATGTAGGCATAAGCATGCATTAGTACATGGAATGTACTAAGTAAGAGGGATATGCATGAAAACATGAAACATAATCATAAATGGACACAATAAAAAACATGATATGCATGACCAAGCTAAGCATAGAAAAACCTTTAAGGAAGCATCATAAATCATGAACATGGTAAATGCATCTTAAAATCATAAGGAAATCTTCATAAACTATAAGTAAAACTTGATTATTTTGTGAGATATTAGCTTTAACCGACAATAGACCATGCGAGCTATAACATGGAATCCGATGTAACTCTCACATCGAGAATGGAGAACCTATTTGCCAAGGTAGAACTCCATATCATATAATATGTTATAGGTGGATCCACTAGCTATGAAATTTAAGTCAATCCTATAGGGACACGTAGTTTGGAACTAAAGGTTGCTTTTAGAGACCACCCAATTCAGCTTCCACCTCAAAGTTCTCTCGGTGCTAAGTTAAATTCCAACGTAATATTCAATTTCAGAAACATATTATCGTCCTTGGAAAATTACATTACAAATACTAATCCAAGCTCAAAAACATCATAGAGTAGATCATTAAATCTTGAATCAAGCATATGTGACAAAACCTTTCACAAATCCATGATTCCTTAATATGTGAGAAAATCCTTTCACAATTTCATTGATGCTAATTTTAAAGAATCATAATTCATAAAAAATTCCTTTTCATAAATCATGCATAACTTCATGAAAACGTCAATCATAGATTCATAGTTTGTTCATAAATTCATGTCATTCAGAGTTCATAGTCAAAATTCATGATCAATGCATGGGTTCATGCGATTTCAATTGGAAAGCATGTAATTAAGTTAAAATAATCAAAATAAGATCAAAATCAAACAATTGAATCAACACAATTAGAACCCATAAGGAATTGAATGAATCTCACTCAATTTTTTTTGTTTGAGAAATTGAACTTTGGAGAATTGAAATATCTTGGGGCTCAATGGGTGAATGGAACCCATTGATGAAACCCTATATACCTTTCTATTCAAAGCCCAAAATAAATGGAGGAATTGGAGTCTTGATGCTCAGAGTCCCTAGCCTTCTTCATGACCTTAGGAGAGAATTGGAGGGGATGAAGATGGATGGGATTTGAGTGTTTGACTGAATAAGAGAATTGGGGAAGTTTTAAGGGTGGAAGAGTAGTTATAGGGATTAAAATAGGGGTCAAAGCGACATAGTATAGGTATTATATGCATAGATTAAGACCTAAATACCCTTAAAAATAACTGTTGGATGGTTGCTACGGTCCGTAAAACTTTCTACAACCCGTAGAACTTTCTACGGTCCGTACTGGTCAACCGTGGAACCAACTTCAGAAACCCAAATTTCACCTTACTTCCCACAAGACCTTTCTATAGTTTGTCTAAATTCCTAAGGTCGTAGACCCTATCCGTAGAACCCAACTTTAAGTCATAAATTTTACTAAGTCTGGAACATTCATATGGAACCCATCTACAACTCGTCAACCTTCTTATGGCTCAACCTAATATCCATAAGCCAAACTTCAAAAACTTGAATTACCCAAATCTCAACCACATTTCTACGAGCACCACCTACAACCCGTAGAAACTTCTACGAATCGTAGATTAGTCCCATAGGACTCAACCAGTAGCCCAAAATGAGATCTTTCTAGTCCAACATTGGCTTTCCAATTTCCAGGGTGTTACAATATCTCTCCCTGGGGAACATTTGTCCTCGAATGAGACTCAAACTAGAATGAATTGATTAGGAGAGAAACTAACAACCCAACATGAATGCAAATCTCATAGAAATGCACATAAACATGGAGAATCACTCGAAGCTAAATCAAAATCAAGTTTTTCAATAACATGCATGCATATGGAAACATAAGAATGACTAAAACACATGAATCCAATAGACTGAACCATGAGGAACTAATATGTCAACCTAGAATAGGAGTGAAGGGAAAGAGATGAGGATATCAGGACATCATAGTAGCTTCAACCTCTCAAGTATAATCCTCAACAAATTGATTCCTCCATAGAACCTTCACGGAAGCATCTTCCTTATTTCTCAACTTATGAACTTTTCGATCTAAAATCTCAACTAAAACCTCTTCATAGAAAGGAGATCATACACATGCATGATAACAATAACAAAATAGTGAAGTTTTTCCTAAAACACTTCATAGCCTCCCCGTCATAGGTGTGGCACGCTTCACACTCATAAAAGGGACTCTACTTAGTTTGGCTTTTCAGACATCCTAGGACTCTTAAACCTAATGCTCTGATACCAAGTTTGTCACGCCCCGAGGCTACGCCCTTGATGTAAACAAGGGACTTAGGATCATGAGTGACCCCAAGCTAACCCTGAGCTGGCATATCATAATCATATAACCAATTTACTGAATTAAGTGATACTATGTGAAAGCTTAAATCATAAGATAAACTGAGATGGGGAAATACCCAATACTGGTCTGAATAACATACTGAATAAGATTTTACAATACTGGATTATAACTCAAAATATTAGAACTGATTCTAACTATGTTTGAAATAAGCCTCTAACTGACTACAAATGCTGAGGCATGCCCCCAGTTAACTCTAGCAAAACTGAAACTGAAACTAAAAAAAATGAATAGAAAATATGTCAATAGTTCTCGAAGAATGAGGACTCACCACTAATGCTGCTCAATACAGAGTGGGAATCGATCTACATGTGATTAGAATGTTGAGGACCTGAACCTATATCACGAGAAGATGTAGCGCAGAGTATGCGTCAGTACTTGAAAGGTACTGAGCATGTAGGATAGGATAACGCTGAACAAATATACATAATTGAACAAAATATACTGAGCAACGATAAAATATGAACATGATAAAGATACTGAGATATACTAAAAATGAATTGAACTGAATGCAATGACCAAGTACATAACATGTTGAAACTAAATACTGAAATATAACTGGTAACCTAGTTAATGCACTCGAATCTGACTGTGGGAGCTACTACTAACCGACATAAAACCACGTGAGCTAAATGTGGAGTCCGATGTATACGCCCCATCTAGAGGACGTAATATACCTTTCTAGTGGTATAAAGACATGACTGGTGTGATTACTAAATATGATGCCCACAGAGGGGACTTAACCTACAGGGGCACGTAGTTCTGGGACTATGAGGGTGACTAACCCTAGTCCAACTTGGTATTAAGCCTACTCCCAACTAGAATGTGTACCATACAACACAACTGAAATAAACTGGATAGCTCAAGATTCTGACATGCTAACTTAAAATGCAACATTAAGTACTGATAATGAAACATTTGAAAACTGAGGCATGTATATCTATATAAACTGACCTAGCAAGTGTAATTTATGAACTAAACGAATACTACACAACAAGGGTTCTGAATTTCATGCAAGAATTAAGCAACATGGTTACGCAAACATAATATTCTGATTAGGATTACTCTAACAGCTAAATCACAATAATTATCTAAAGTTCTAGAAACCCTAGGTCTAAATAGTATAAAGGGAATCAAGAATCTAACGAAATTCTAGAGACCTAATGGGTGAAAGTAACTCACTAGTAAAATCCCACATACCTGGTGATGAATTTCACAGAGAAATCTTTCGATTTCAAGGCTAGAACTGAAGAAAACCTTGTTGTTGTTCTTGAAGATGCTAACGCCTGAATTCTCTTCTTTTTGCTTTAGTTTTGGTGAAATTAGGTGAATGAGTCACTTAGGGTAAAGTCTGATTAAGTTACTAGGCTAAAATTGGGTTAAACCATATAGTTTAGGTGTCCGACGCATAAGGAAAATACCAAACGACCCCTGACTAAAAAACTGTCGGGGCCAATCGATGGGCCTGATCGATGGACAGTGGTTGGACCTACGGTCCGTCCTGGTCAACCATCATTTGGCTTCAGAGAGGGGCTTCTGAGGGTGTCGATCCACAGACTTGGACCATGGCTCGTGGTATGACCTACGGTCCGATCGTGGGTCGACCCTTAGCTGAATTTCTAGAGGGGTTCTGGGAAGGACTTGAGGTGGCTAACCACTGACCACACATACGGTGAGTGGGTCAACCTACGATCCGTAGGTGGCCTCCGTTGGTGGCACCTGCAACTTCTGAAAATCTACATTTAGTCCTTTCTGAATCTGGGGTGTTACATTATATCCCCCTTGAGAACATTCATCCTCGAATGAAGACTAAACTAGCTGGGAAAATAAAGGGAAAGAGCTGCAAACCCTACCACTAAGTACTGAAAACTGAAATCTGACTGAACTAAGTTCCAAGAACATGCAAATACGCTGAAAATGCAAGTATAACTAAAGGAACATAATACTAAGACTGAATTTATGCAAGAGTAACTGAAAGACTGGAGAGGAACTATTACCTCAAGATGGAATTGAATCGGAAGGAAAGATATGTGGATACTTGGCCTTCATGGCTGCTTCTACTTCCCAAGTAGCTCCCTCTACGGACTAACTCCTCCACAAAACCTTAACTGAAGTGACTTCTTTGTTTCTCAACCTTCGAACCTAACGATCAAGAATTTCCATTGGCACCTCTTCATAAGTGAGACTATCCTTCGCAGCCACACTTTCTAATGGTACTATGGATGTTGGATCACCCACACACTTCTTCAATAGGGAAATGTGAAAGACCGAATGTACCGCTGCTAGTTCTGCTGGTAACTCTAACTCATAAGACATTTTACCAACCCTTTTCATAATTCTGTAATGACCTACATATCTGGGACTGAGCTTTCCTTTCTTGCCAAATCTCATCACCCATTCATAGGTGACACTTTTAGAAAAACCACCCAATCATCTATCTCAAACTCTAAGTCCATTCTCCTTACATCTGCATAGGACTTCTGGCGACTCTAGGCTGTCTTAAGTTTATCTCTGATGAGTTGAACTTTTTCCATAGCATCATGAACTGAATTTGGCCCTATCAAGGCTGCTTCACCTACTTCAAACCAACCAATTGGAGATCTATATTTATGCCCATATAATGCCTCATAAGGGGCAATCTGAATGTTGGAATGGTGGTTGTTATTGTAGTCGAACTCTATAAGAGGAAGGTGATCATCCCAACCGCCCTTGAAGTTGATCACACAGGCTCTTTACATGTCCTCTAAGGTCTGAATGGTACGCCATGCCTGACCATCCATCTGTGGATGAAATTTTGTGTTAAGATTAACATGAGTACCAAGACCTTTCTGGATTGACTTCCAAAAATGAGAGTTAAGCTAAGGACCTCTATCTGAGATGATAGACAAAGGAACCTCATGCAACCTGAATATCTCATTAATGTAAAGCTTGGCGTAGTCCTCCTCCGAATCTGTAGTCCTAACCGCCAAGAAATGAGCGAACTTAGCAACTCTATCTACTATTACCCAAATGGAGTCATCCTGTCTATGAGTACGAGGTAAACCTGTAATGAAGTCCATGTTGATCACTTCCCGCTTCCATGTAGGAATGTTAATATCTTGAGTCATACCTCTTGGTTTCTGATGTTCTACCTTCACCTGCTGACAATTAGGGCACTTAGCCACAAAATCTGTTATATCCTTTTTCATGCCATTCCACCAAAAGACTTCCCATATATCACAATACATCTTAGTGGCACCTGGATGAATAGAATACCTGGAGTTATGGGATTCTATAAGGATAGGCTGTCTCAACTCACCCACCTAAGGAATACATAAATGACCCTGGTAGCGAAGCACACCATTTCCCCCTTGGGAGAAAACCTTAACTTTCTGCTGATGAACTGCAACCTTCAATTGAAGCAATATAGGATCACTGTCTTATTTTTTCTTAACCTCCGCTACCAATGAAGATTATAACCCATTCTGAACTATCACACCATTATCGAATATGTTCATAAGGCAAACTCCTAAGCGAGAAAGCCGGTGAACATCTTTTGCTAATTCCTTCCTTTCTTCCTCAACATGCGCTACACTACCAATAGACACTCTGGTAAGAGCATTAGCCTTAGCAGGATGATAAAGTACATTCATTCATAGTCCTTGAGGAATTCAAGTTATATCCTCTGGCGAAGATTCAACTCTTTCTGGGTAAACACATACTGGAGGCTCTTATGGTCTGTGAACACATCTACGTGAACATCATACAAGTAATGCCTCCAAATCTTTAGGGAAAATACTACGGCTGCAAGCTCGATGTCATGAGTTGGATAGTTCTTCTCATGCACTTTAAGCTGTCTAGAAGCATAAGTTATAACCTTACCTTGTTGCATCAACACACAACCTAGGCCGACTCTGGACGCATCACAATATATTACATAACCGTTTGAACACTCTGGTAGAGTCAACACAGGAGTTGTAGTCAACCTGGTTTTTAGTTCTGAGAAGCTCTTCTCACACTCATCTGACCACTGAAACTTAACCTTTTTCTGAGTCAACTTAGTCAATGGAGAAGCTATGGATGAAAATCCTTCCACGAACCTTATGTAATAACCGGCTAAACCCAAAAAAATTCTGATATCTATTGGAGAGGTAGGTCTAAGCCATTGTTTCACTGTCTCTATTTTCTAAGAATCCACTCGGATCCCTTTGCTAGATACTATATGACCAAGGAAAGAAACTGATTGTAGCCAAAACTCACATTTTCTAAACTTACTGAATAATTGGTGATCTTTGAGAGTTTGTAGAACAACCCTCAAATGAGTCGCATGTTCTTCCTCATCCCTAGAGTAAATGAGGATATCATCAATAAAGATGATAACGAACAAGTCCAAATACTGTTGGAACACCATGTTCATTAAATTCATGAAAGTTGTAGGAGCATTAGTTAGTCCAAATGACATAACTACAAATTCATAATGACTATACCAAGTTTTGAAGGCTATTTTTTGGGATATCACTATCTCTGACTTTGAGATGATGATAACCGGATCTGAGGTCTATCTTCGAAAAATAACTACCACCCTGAAGTTGATCAAACAAGTCATCAATCCTAGGGATAGGGTACTTATTCTTGATTGTGACTTTGTTCAACTGGCGATAGTCAATGCACATCTTGAGAGAACCATCTTTCTTTATCACGAACAACACTGGTACACCCCATGGGAAAATGCTAGGTCTGATAAAGCCCTTATAAATAAGGTTTTTCAACTGCTCCTTCAATTCCTTAAGCTTAGTTGGAGCCATTCTGTAAGGAGGAATAGAGATAAGCTGTGTATCTAGAAGAATATCTATTCCGAAGTTGATTTCCCTTTCAGGATGAACTCCGGGAAGATCTTCTGGAAACAC
The DNA here is from genome assembly GCA_029582725.1 of Solanum chiquidenum. NCBI lineage: Eukaryota > Viridiplantae > Streptophyta > Magnoliopsida > Solanales > Solanaceae > Solanum > Solanum chiquidenum. Next base: position 12,465 of record JAJOOS010020998.1, read on the forward strand.
TTCTGGGAACTCATTCACTACTGGAACTAACTCAAGAATTGGGGTTTTTGTACTGGAACTGACTCAAGAATTGGGGTTTTGGAGCTGGAATCCTTAACCCAAACTAGATGATAGAGATACCTCTTAGAGATCATCTTTGTGGCCTTAAGGTAGGAAATGAATCGACCCATAGGCACTGAGCTACTACCCTTCCATTCTAAGACTGGTTCGCTTGGAAACTGAAAAACGAACGATCCTAGTTAGATAATCGACTGAGGCATAACTAGAATGTAACCAATCCATTCCTATAATGATATCAAAGTCTACCATTTCTAACTCTACAAGATCTACTGAGGTGACTTTCTAAGAGACTGTGACAGGGAAATTTAAGTATACCCGTTTAGCTATGACTGGGTCACCCATTGGAGTAGAGATTGAGAAGGGTTCAGAGAGATTTTCTAGACTGACACAGAAGTTTACTGCTATATAGGGAGTTACAAAGGAGATAGTAGCCCCTGGATCTAACAAAGAATAAACATCTAAACAAAAGACTCGCAACATACCAGTAACCACATCAGGAGAATCTTCCTGATCCTGGCGATCTTGCAGAGAATACAACATGTTCTGGTGCTGACCACCACTTGTACCAGATGAAGTACCCTGCTGAGTTGGGCGACTTGCTGGTGCTGCTGAAACTGTAGATTGAGCGCTGTTAGTGTTACCCCCTGTCTATGTTTAGAAGAAGGGAAATCCCTCAATTTATGACCAGTCTCACCACACCCAAAACATCCATCATTTCCTGGAAGACACTCGCCCAGATGGTTCTTACTACACTTTGGACAAGTTGGGTAGGTCCTAGTACCTGAAACACTCCCCTGAGACTTAGAGCCTCATGCCCTACCTCATTGATCCTGTCGAAATCTGGGGGATAAAGAACTAGCTGATGAGGTGTTGGAGCTGAAGATTTCTACTAAAACTACGACTGATTTCCACCACCTAATTTCTAATGAGAGTAATCATAATTCCCTGTTCTAACCTTCTTGTTGTCCTTAGCTAGTTCTCTAAGATTATCTCCCTCAACCTGCTAAGCATGAGTCATGAGCCTAGAGATGTTCATATCTTTTAACAACATAGCATTTCTTCACTCTGTGTTCACCAAGTCTGATATCCCAAATAGGAACTTACTCATTTGTACCCTGGGATCGGTAACCATATGTGGAGCATACCTAGAGAGTTCGGTGAACTTAAGTTCTTACTCTTGGACTGACATAGAACCTTGTCTCAAATTCATGAATTGATGCGCCTTACCTCTCTCAACTCTCTTGGAAAGAACCTGTACAGAAAAGCTCTAGTAAAACACTCCCAAGTCACAGGAGCTGCATTCTCACCTCTATTTTCCTTTCATTGAGTGAACCAAATGTGAGCTACATCCTTGAGTTGGTAGGATGCCCACTCTACCCTATCATTTCCAGTTATTTGCATCACTCCAAAGATCTTCTTGACCTCATTAATAAAGTTCTGAGGGTCTTCACCAACTTGCGACCCTAGAAACTCAGGCAGATTCATCCTAACAAAATCACAGACCCTAGCTGTCACTGATCCACCATTACCATCAGTAGGAATTGGAACCTGCTAATTGTTCTGGTTGGCTACACTCTGAGCCAAAAGCTGAATAGCGTTCCGAAACTTTGCATTCAAAACCTCATGGTCTGTGACTGGAGGAGCTGTGTTAGCGTTGCGGGAATTGGCATTCCTTGCATAAGCTCTATGAGGAGGCATGATCTAAAACGCATAACGTCGAGTTAGAAAGGAGATCATACACATGCATGATAACAATAACAAAAAAGTGAAGTTTTTCCTAAAACACTTCATAGCCTCCCCGTCATAGGTGTGGCACGCTTCACACTCATAAAAGGGACTCTACTTAATTTGGCTTTTCAGACATCCTAAGACTCTTAAACCTAATGTTCTGATACCAAGTTTGTCACGCCCCGAGGCTACGCCCTTGATATAAACAAGGGACTTAGGATCATGAGTGACCCCAAGCTAACCCTGAGCTGGCATATCATAATCATATAACCAATTTACTGAATTAAGTGATACTATGTGAAAGCTTAAATCATAAGACAAATTGAGATGGGGAAATACCCAATACTGGTCTGAATAACATACTGAATAAGATTTTACAATACTGGATTATAACTCAAAATATTAGAACTGATTCTAACTATGTTTGAAATAAGCCTCTAACTGACTACAACTGCTGAGGCATGCCCCCAGTTAACTCTAGCAAAACTGAAACTGAAACTAAAAAAAATGAATAGAAAATATGTCAATAGTCCTCGAAGAATGAGGACTCACCACTAATGCTGCTCAATACAGATTGGGAATCGATCTACATGTGATTAGAATGTTGAGGACCTGAACCTATATCACGAGAAGATGTAGCGCAGAGTATGCGTCAGTACTTGAAAGGTACTGAGCATGCTGGATAGGATAATTGCACAAATATACATAAATGAACAAAATATACTGAGAAATGATATAATATGAACATGATAAACATACAGATATATACTAAAAATGAAGAATGCAATGATCAAGTACATAACATGCTGAAACTAAATACTGAAATATAACTGGTAACCTGGTCAATGCACTAGAATCTAATTGTGGGAGCTACTAATAACCGACATAAAACCATGTGTGCTAAACATGAAGTTTAATGTATATGCCCCATCGAGAGGACCCAATATACCTTGCCAGGGGTATAAAGGCATGACTGGCGTGATCACTAAATATGATGTTCACAGAGGGGACTGAACCTATGGGGGCACATAGTTCTGGGACTATGAGAGTGACTTAATCTATTCCAACTCGATATTAAGCCTACTCCCAACTAGAATATGTACTATACAACACAACTGAAATAAACTGGATAGCTCAAGATTCTGACATGCTAACTGAATATGCAACATTAAGTACTGATAATGAAACATTTGAAAATTAAGGCATGTATATCTGTATAAACTAACTGAGCAAGTGTAATTCATGATCTAAACAAATCTACACAACTAGGGTTCTGAATTTCATGCAAGAATTAAGGAACATGGTTACGAAAACGTAATATTCTGATTAGGATTACTCTAACAACTAAATCACAACAATTATCTAAAGTTCTTGAAAGCCTAGGTCTAAACAGTATGAAGGGAATCAATAATCTGATTGAATTTTAGGGACATAATGGGTGAAAGGAACCCACTAGTGAAATCCCACATACCTGGTGATGAACTAAAGAAATCTTTCAATTTCAAGGCTGGAACTGAAGAAAACCTTGTTGTTGTTCTTGAGGATGCTAACTCCTAAATTCTCTTATTTTTGCTCTAGTTTTGGTGAAATTAGGTGAATGAGTTGCTTAGGGTAAAATTTGATCAAGTTACTAGGCTAAAACTTACCAAAAATGGCGTAGTTTTGGGGTTAAACAATGTATTTTAGGTGTTTCAGAGAGGGGTTTCTGAGGGTGTCGATCCACGGACCTGGACCATGGCCCATGCTCTGACCTACTGTCCATAGGTCCGGTCGTGGGTCGACCCTTAGCTGAATTTTTGGAGGGGTTCTAGGAAGGAGTTGAGGTTTTTGACCACGGACCCCACCTATGGTCCGTGGGTCAACCTACAGTCCATAGGTGGCCTCCGTTGGTGGCACCTGCAACTTCTGAAAATCTGCATTTAGTTCTTTTTGAATTTGGGGTGTTACAAATACCTTCATTAGAGACAATATGGACTAGGAAAGAAATGGACCTCAACCAAAAATCACATTTGCTAAACTTAGCAAACAATTCACGGTCCTTGAGAATTTGCAACACAATCCTTAAATACTCAATATAGTCATCCTCACTCCGTGAGTAAATCAAAATATCATCAATAAACACAATCACAAACATGTTAAGATATTTTTTAAAGATCCTATTCATCAAATCTATAAACTTCATCGGGTATTAATCACAGTAAAAGACACCACAAAAAACTCATAATGACTATACCGAATTTGAAAATTCATCTTCTGAATGTCACTCTCCTTCACCCTAAATTAGTGTAACCCGACCGAAGGTCAAGTAACTCACTCCTTGGAGCTGGTTAAACAAATTATATATCATTGAAATAGGATACTTATTCTTTACAAAGACCTATTCAATTGTCGATAGTCACTGCACATTCGAAGGGAACCATCCTTATTTCAGACAAGCAATACTCAAGCACCCCATAGAGAGATAGTCTAATAAAACTCTTATCCAACAAGTCCTTCAATTGAACCTTTAATTTCTTAAATTCTATCGGGGCCAAACGGTAGGGAAGAATAGAAATATGTTGTGTATCTGGGAGTAGGTCAATGCCGAAACCTATTTCCCTTCAGGATGAGTACCAGGACGATCATCTAGAAACAGTTCTAAAACTCATTTACAATCAGAACTTACTCAAGAGTAGGGGTTTTAAAAATTGTATCCCTAACCCAAACAAGATGATAAATGAAACCTTTAGAAATCATTTAAGTTCCTTTTTCCCATGACATGATAGGTTCATTCAAAATCTTGAATGTGACCAATCCAGTTCTATAATCTATGGAAGCATAACATACATGTAGCCAATGCATCCCAAGAATAACATCAAAAGCTAACTTATCAAGATCTACAAGATAACATGAGTAACTATGAGAAATATAAATAGGACAATTTCTATAAACTCTCTTAGCAACAATAGAATCATCAATATGAGTAGAGACATGAAATGGATTAGAAAGGATTTTAGGACCAACATCAAATCTCATGGCCATATAAGGAGTAACAAAGTATAATGTAGCACCTGGATCAAGTAAGGCATAAATATCAAGGTGAAACACTTTCAACATATCAGTCACCACATTTGGAGAACCCTCATGATCTTGTCGTCTAAAGAGCATAAAATATATTCTAACGAGGAACACTCGAACCAGATTCACTAGGCTGAGTTTGCCTACCATTCTTACCCTTGATAGATTGCAACGGAAAATCTTTCACCTTGTGACCACTCTTTCCATAACTAAAGCAACTATCCATACATGCTAGGAATTCACCCAAGTTACTCTTACCACACCTTTGGCAAGCTGGAATAGAAGATTTATTCCCATCGCCTCCTTGAAGTTTAGGATTAGACACCTTATTTTTGTTGAACTTAGGAGTCGGAGCATTAGAAGAACCTTACCGTAAAACCTTTGCCGTTATCTGGAATGACCTTGTCCACCAAACCTAGAATAATAAAAGACATCATCACTGGTCCTGCACTCTCTGGACTCTCTTTCCATTTCCCTGAGCATCTCCTCTTCAATTTGGTGGGCATGTATCATCAAATGGGAGATTGTAACACTTCAGAAAATAGTAGGCTAAACTAGGGCTTAACATGAGGGTTAGAGTCATAAACGCACCTCCCCATACCTAAAAATATGGGGTTTCATGTTAGAACATCAAGGTACGACCCCCAAGAACCAACCAAGGGTCCTTGAGGAGAACCCTTAGAAAGTTGTCTGGCAGTGACCCACAAAAGGGGACTCACGCCTCGTGAGTCAGTCCATGCCCCATGGGTGAGGGGTTGTGGGTCATGACAATGAAAACAAGCCACAAAACCTCCACCCACGGTTCACCAGCATGCCACATGGGTCCATCCATGGACCATGGTCATGTGGTCGTGGGTGAGGCCTGAAACTACATTTTGGCAGTTACACTTAGGAGCATTCTGGGAATTCCCAGTTTTAATTAATACTAAGTGACATCATTTTACACTAAATAGACTAACTATAAAAGGTTTATAAGTCATCAAATTAAGGCATCCAAGCCATTATTCTAAAAATTCCAAAAGAACTCATCATATCCAAAAATTCTCTCTCTAGAACTCCAAAGAAGAAGAAGAGGGAAATTGAAGCTAGGGTTTGAAGGAGAAAGCTTTTCTACTAAATTTCTTTGAAGATTCATAGCTAAGGTATGGTAGTCCTTCATCCATGGATAGATTTCATCCATGGAGTCCCTCGAAATTCAATTTCAAAACTAGTGATTCCCTAAAAGCTAGGATTTTGACTCCAAGTCATGGATTCTTTTCAAAAACTAATTTAATGATTTAATTACTTTATATTATGATTGGATTGATGATTATCATGATTTTTATGATGAAATTTCCCATGAATCCATGAAATTCCCATATTCCCAATTTATGATCTTGTGATGTGGGTGAATTTATGAAACAAGGATATTATGAGATTATGCTTGTAGTAATTAAGTTATTTGAATCATGTTATTATCCATGTCTAAAGCAGTAATTTTAGATGTGTCGATTGAATGTGATCCTTGATACTTGAAGGGTAAAGTATGAGGATTATGCATGATTATGAGATTTATGTATGTGCTTTGTAAACACTTTGAGAGTAAAGTGAACATGATTATGATCTAATTGTTGTGTTGCTGAAAGGTTATTCTCATATACACACTCATGCATGAATATGATATGATGTGAAAGCTTTTCTCACTATATGATGATTCCAAGGTTGAAAGGATATTCTCACATATTGAATATATGAGCTATCTTATGAATTATGTTGGATTGAGTGTCAAGGCATTCTTCCATAAATATGAACTTAAGACAAGATTAATTATGTAATCTGTGGGAAGTAATGCTTATCACCGAATTGATATTGAATATGAGATGGAAGCTTTTACACAAGTTGAGTCCGGCGTCCCAACGGGACCTTTATCACTAGTTGAGTCCGGGTTCCCAAAGTATGTATCTCATGAGATGGAGACCTTCTACCTCAGTTGAGTTCAGGTTTCTAGTAACAATCTCCTTATGCAATAAACTACATGCCCCCGTAGGATATTTAGCTAGTGGATCCACCTAAAGCTAATAAATCATGGTTCTACCTTAGGCAAGTAGGACAACCCTTTTCGGTGTGGGTAACACTGGATTCCATGTTAAGCTCACATGGTCTATGTCGGTTAAGGCTTATTCCCACTATGACTTATGAACTATGAAAAAGAACATGAATTATGAACTATG
>JAJOOS010020999.1:0-16937 GCA_029582725.1 Solanum chiquidenum
CTTGAATAGCAGTGCAAGGGGCCGAAGATTTCTTGAATAGAAGGTTTAGGGCTGGAAATTTCTCTAAATCGCTAATAAGGGTTTTGGTGAATGAATTTGAAATTGAAACTCACAATTGATATACAAATAAAAACGACACCGTGTATTTGAGATGTGGGCCTAGAGTACTTTTAAAACATAAAACGTTACTCAGAGTAACGTATTAGGCTAAAAACGTGACTATGAGTAACGTTTCTATACTTAACGCCGTCAACTACAGTATTCCACATAGTTGGTCCTGAAACGTTATTGAGAAATACGTTTATACTACTTTTGTAAAAAATTTAAAAAACGTATTATTTTGGTGAATTGCTTTAAATAATGGATTAGTTTGGTAAAAAATTCATGGTTGAGGAACACTTCCAAAACGTCACTCTTTTCAGTGTGATTCTTTTCCTTTTCCTCCAACCGCTCATTGATCAAATCACCAAAAAGCTTAAACAACTTAGCAAAATGAATGTTTGTGCAATACCTTATTCTTTGAGGATCAATCTTTTCAAATATGGGGAAAACATCAACTAGGTTGATCTTCCCAGCCTCATCTATGATGCCCCAAATCACCTCCTTCAACTCAACCTTTATATTTTGAAAACAATTATATCAACATTGTAGTACATCTAATGCATCATTCGGTACAAAAGAAAGTAAAAACAAGGGGTCAATGAGGTTACTCAACTAATAATTGTTATTAAACAATATAATCACATTCTTCAACTTTACCTTTGAAGCTGAAAAAGGATCAACCAAATCCTTGGAGAAAAGGGTGTTCGACAACAAATTGAGACTAGTCTTGAAAGCAACTTGTCCTACATCCACAACTTTACCTTCTTGACAGCATTTTGTACAATAATCAATCAATTCTTTCACCTTTTGCGACCTCATGATTCGCAATTGAAAAAAAACATTTATTTCTCGTTGTGAAAGGATCAAATCCTTCATCATACCTGTTGGCAGTCTCATATGCTGGCTGAGATCAAGATAACAAAAGTAGACATGTTTAGTGTGATTGAATTATTTTCATGAAAAAATAAATATTTTGGATACACTACTAAGAAAGTCCCAATTTCTCAAGTGTGTTCATTTAAATTAATATTCATTGAATCTCAAAAATACTCTTAAATTAATCAATATTAATTTATCGATTAAATAATACTTCTATAAAATACTAATAATATTTCATAATCCCAAAAATATTAATTTAGAGAGATTGTAGTCTACCTGAAAAGATATTAAGTGTCTTATGTCTACTTGTCAACTTTACACAAGTTTAAGTGTCTACTTGTGCTCAAAGTTAGAGGAATAAATATAAAATAATAAATTCCACACTCATATATTATGCCTCAAAAAAGTTATTCACGGTTGTTGAATAATTACACAATGCCTAACCTTTGAGTAATTTTCTTGGTCTATAAACTACTTTCATCCGATATTAATGTTAAATGTATATTGTACTGAGGCCTAACTTTTGAGGAACATTTTTGGTCTACAATAACTATGTTGAAAAAAAATAGGGATAAAAATCTGAAAAATACCCAACTTTGGTCGGATTTGCTGTTGCGATACTAAACTTTAATGAGGACCTATTACCTCCCTAGACTATTTAACAGTATATTTTTTACCCCCTGAACTATTTAATTGTGTATTTTAAAGGTATATATGTGTCCACGTGGACACATTACTATTTATAATTTTGCATTATTTTTTATGTCCACGTGGGCAAATATATATGTTTAAAATATGGTATTAAATAGTCTAGGGAGGTAATAGGTCCTCATGAAAGCTTAGTATCGTAACAGCAAATTCGATCAAAATTGGGGTATTTTTTAGACCCTTATCCCTAAAAAATATATATCACTTATTTTAAAACAAGTAAATAGTGCTAAAAATAATTTATATAGGACCATAGTGATGACCACTTGCATTATATGAAGAAAGATACGAGAAGAGATCTAGAAGACAATGTTTACCATATAAGATTCGAGTTAAATTTTCATATAATCATTTAACTAAAACTTTTATATAAAAGTTATTTAATTAGTATTTTTTTACTTAAAATCATTCAACTTACAAATTAGAATTAATTAAACTAGTTTCTGGAAATTTAATATCTTCAAACTTACGAGTTCTTTTATACGTCAACAAACTATTTTTTGTCACTTCAAAATTATTTAACTTATGTTATACTAACGCACCACTAAGTTCGTTGTGAAATATTCAATGTGTTGTTATATTAACGCACCACGCGGAAAAAATAGGAAAAGAGCATCAAGTCATCACCCATTGAAGATCAATAATAGGAACCGATGTAATAAAATTGGGTTAAACCGATGAATTAGGACCCCAAAATTTGAGAATCGAACCATATTAAAAACCTCACCTTGACCTTTGAGAAATATGAAATTATGAAATTTTGTTATAGTTAAAGTATAAGTCATGCGATCAATTATATGATATGATTTTAAATATCAAATTTACATCGATTAACGTTATCCTCAAAAACTGAACAGGAAAGCCACCTATGTTCCTCTTCTGTCCAAGGAGTCCCTATTAGCCATTCTACATATGCTTTTGAACTTTTTTGATTGGAATCGTTTTGAAATTCCATATAATAAGGTAATGACCAATGCCATTTCTTGAAGGGGATTCAGAAAACAGATGAGTTCCAACAAATGACAAAAATGACCATAAATATCTTGCATCTAAATAAGATTTTTTGTAACACGAAAGTAGGTAAATAGCAACAATGGCTGCAAAACATGTATTTGTTAAAATCATTTAAGGATTCTAAGAGATGTAATGAGTGTCTGATGAAAGGAACTTATAGGTGAAACGACCACACAATCAAAGTTCTCTAAAATACAAAAGATAAATTGACGAGGCTCACGTGCACAATAAGCAAGAATGATGATTCTAATAAAATTTCTATGGTGAAAGGTATCAGATAATAGTTATAATGTAATCTTCTATATAGGTACTTCATATTTATCAAAATGGTTTACAATCAGGTAAGGAGAAAGAGGTAATCGACAGAATATGTTTAATTAAGGAGATGGTGTAAAGATAGTTGACATTGGCATGGAGAACTAATTCGAACCGACACAAATGATGAGCAAGTTGACAAGATAACTTCACCCACAGAAGATACTTATTATATACTGACCACAAAAGTCCCCAGAGATATGATGTATATTATGAAAACATCTATATTGTTTACCTTTCTATCGGATGTAAGGTTATATAATAAGAAAGAAGAGTACAAAGGATTATCATATTAAAAAGGACGTGAAATAGGTTTATAGTCACTTGTACTTGTATTGAATTATAACTATTTAATAGAAAAAAAGATAGAAAAAAAAAATAGTTACATCAAGTATTGCAAATGTTTCCCTAAATAAACATGATATAGAAAATCTTTTGTCGTCTAGAAAATCAAAAACTTGTAATTCAGCCACAAGATAAAAAGTATAGAAAATTGTGATATACTAATATACAATTACATAGATAGATCTTAGGAGCAAGGGAGGTGATGGGGAGAACAAATAAGCATAGACTTCACAACATCACATATATCAAGTATTAAAATCTATAAAGTGAACTAATTATACACAGAGAAGAATGTTTAGAAAGATTTGAATATAATAAAGTCCGAGAAAAGCCCAAGATCACCGAGGAAAACTTCTAAGGTATAGATTATAACAATTATTATCTAAAATACTTAATACAAAACAAGAAAAAAACTCTTGAATAGTATTCTTAAGAAATTTTTTCATCAATAGGAATAAATACAAAATGATGAAGTTTCTAGACACCTCTAGAGTCATGTAAGTAAACCTAGTTACATCCATCCCTTCCACTCCATATTTGTATAGTCAGAACTAGTGATCTTATTGTAAAGAATGATACCAACTTTATATAAAGACATAATCTATTACATGTTATTGTCAGATCTCATTAAAATTAAAATCTCAAGCCCAAAAGCATAACATGAGATTTTGTTATATGTATTAAGTACTTTAGATTAAAATTGTTATAATCTATGTCGGAGAAGTTTTCCTCCGATGAGCTTGGTAATTTTAGGGCTTTATTAAATTTAAATTTTTCTAAACATGCTTCTCTGTGAACTAATGTTTTTCTGCTTTTGCATCTTTGAACTTGGTTCAAATTCTTGGCGTATGTGATGATGTGGAGTCCATATTTATTTCTTCTCTCCCCCCCTCCTCACACCCCCGCCCTTCCCCTCCCTACTCCTCTTAAGATCTATTTATGTAATTATGTATTGGTATATCACAGTTTTCTAAACTATTTACCTTGTGGTTGAATTACAAGTTTTTTGTTTTGTAGACGACTGAAGATTTTTCGTACCGTGTTTATTTAAGGAAACATTTGCAACACTTAAGGTAAATATTGTTTTGCCCGTTCGTTGAAATTAAATAATTATAATTCAATACCAATACAAGTAACTATAGATGTCACATCCTTGATAAATATGACAATTCTTTTTACTCTTCTTTCTTATTGTAAAACCTTACATCCGATATAAAGGTAAAGAAAGGAGTTGCGGAAAAGTCCCCGACAAAAGGAAGCGATTTTTCCAAAAGAGTAAAGGGAACAGTCTTTGATCCAGGTAAAATAAAACCAGGCCTCCCCTTTTCATATGTTTTGTATCTCTTGGGACTTATGTAAAGGTAAAAAACTTTTTAAGAAATCCAATAAAATAATTCTAATTGGGAAAAATATTGAATGTGTAATCATGTACTTTACAAAGAAACAAAAAAAAGGAAATTCAATTAATATTCTACTGATGAAGTTATTTTGTCAACTTACTCATTACTTGTGTCTATTTGAAATAGCTCTCCATACTAATGTTAACTGTCATTACGATATCTCCTTAATTAAACATATTTCGTCTATTTCCTCTTTCGCCTTACCTGATTGGAAACCATTTTAATAATTATGAAGTACTTATATAGTAGATTACATTATTGACTACAATCTAATACTTTTCACCACAGAAATTTTGTGAGAATCATCGGTCTTGCTTATTATTGAGCTACAGAAAATCTTATTTTAGATATCAGATATTTATGTTCATTTTTTTTCATGTGTGTAACTCATCAATTTTCTGAATCCCCTGCAAGAATTTTCCATTTTAATGCTTGAACCTTTCCTTGTAGATCTAAAAGAAATGAGCACCAAACAAACATGTAATAGCTCCTTTTGGACAAGGGATGAGGATAAAATCTTTGAGAATACCCTAGGAATTTACTCTAAGTATATCAACCTATGGACAAAGATACAAGAAGCATTTCCAGGGAAATCGTTTGATGATATCCTAGATCACTATAATATATTTGTTGAAGATGTGAAGGCCATTGAGTCTGCCTTTGTTCCATTACCTAATAATTCAAAAATGCAAGGTGATTCCAGCAAGAAAAGTTCAAAAGCAGATGTAGAATGGCAAATAAGGACTCCTTGAACAAAAGTGGGACATAGGTAGGTTTCCTTTATAATTCTTGAGGACAACGTCGTTAATCATCTAAATTGAAGATTATAATCATGTTTTATAAGTTATCGCACGACTTACACTTCTATTAAAATGGAATTTCAAATTTTCTATTTCGCAGTGGCCATGTTAGTGTGTTTCTAAGCATCTCAACTGATAATATTAAATATAGTAATATCAATTTAGAAGCTTAGAATAAGAACACCACCATGAACTTTGAGAAATAGGAAATTTTGAATTTTTGTTATAATAAAAGTGTAAGTCATGTGATCAATTATATGACATGATTATAAATATCAAACTCACATCGATTAACGCTATCCTCAAGAATTGTACAAGAAACCACCTGTGTCCCTCTTCTTTCCAATGAGTCCCTATTCGCCATCTGACATATGCTTTTGAACATTCTGATTGGAATCATTTTGAATTTCAAGATAATTAGGTAATGGCCAATGCCAGTTCTTGAAGAGGATTCAGAAAACAGATGAGTTCCAACAAATGACCATAAATATCTTGCATCTAAATAAAAAATTTGTAACACGAAAGTAGGTAAATAACAACAATGGCAGCAAAACATGTATTCTTTTAAATCATTTAAGGATTCTAAAAGAAGTAATGAGCTTCTGGTAAAAGGAACTAATAGGTGAAACGACCACATAATCAAAGTTTTCTAAAATACAAAAGATAAATTGACGAGGCTCAAGTGCACAATAAGCAAGAATGATGCTAATAAAATTTCTATGGTGAAAGGTATCAGATAATTGTCATAATGTTATCTACTATATAGGTACTTCATATTTATTAAAATGGTTTACAATCAGGTAAGGAGAAAGAGGTAATAGACGGAAGATGTTTAATTAAGGAGATGGTGTAATGACAGTTAACATTGGCATGGAGAACTAATTCGAACCGACACAAATGATGAGCAAGTTGACAAGATAACTTCACCCACAGAAGATACTTATTGTATACTGCAAACAAAAGTCCCCGATATGATGCATACTATGAAAACATCTATGTTGTTTACCTTTGTAAGGTTTTATAATAAGAAAGAAGAGTACAAAGGATTGCCATATTAAAAAGGACGTGAAATACGTCTATAGTCACTTGAGGTAAAAAAAAACAATATTTACCTCAAGTATTGCAAATGTTTCCTTAATAGATATATATGGAAAATCTTTTGTCATCTACAAAATCAAAAACTTGTAATTCAGCCACAAGATGATAAAAAAATATAGAAAATTGTGATATACTAATATACAATTACATAGATAGATCTTAAGAGAAGCAGATGAGGTGATGGGGAGAACAAATAAGCATGGACTTCACAACATCACATACATCAAGTATTAAAATCTATAAAGTGAACTCATTATACACATAGAAGAATGTTTAGAAAGATTTGAATATAATAAAGTCAGAGTAAAACCCAAGGTCACCGAGGAAAACTTCTAAGGTATAGATTATAACAATTATTATCTAAAATATTCTTAATACAAAACAAGAAAAAATCTCTTTAATAGTATTCCTAAGAAAAATTTCATGAATAGGAATCAAATACAAAAGGATGAAACTTTTAGACACCTTTAGAGTCCTGTAAGTAAACTTAGTTACATTCATCCCTTCCACTCCATATTTGTATAGTCAGAACTAGAGATCTTATTGTATAGAATGATACTTATTATATAAAGACATAATCTGTGACATGTTATGGTCAGATCTCATTAAAATCAAAATCTCAAGCCCAAAAGCATAACATGAGAAAGAAAATAACAAAGACAAACTTTTTTCACAACAGCACCTGTAAAAGTAGAATTAATACAAACCCTAATGTGAATCAAGTGAAATTCCATGACATAGTAAAAGTAAATGGAAGAGGGAAAAGTGGAGGTCATGGACTATTTAATAGAAGATTGAGATTACAGTAATCATGATTCATTAACTGAGGATAAGAAAAACCTTAAAACAAGATAATATAACAGTCAAAAGTCAAGAATTGAGGATAGTAACAATCAAGATTCAAGAACTGAGGATTGTAAAAAAAAATTAAAAATAAGAGATTGCAACAATCGGACATTCAAGAATTAAGGATAGGAATTGTTGGATTGAGAATTCACTCCAGCCATGGCTAAAACTTTTATTTGAGAAAATAAGAAAATGTGATATTTGATCTCAATATCAAGAGTGTATTTATAGTGATAAAATTATCACATATTTGATGAAAATGATCTCAAATAACAAAAGAGTAAAGAAAATTATGTTAATTCCTTTTTCAAAAGAATTTGACCGAATCACATAATAATAATTGGATTTCCCTATTTGTTTCTTTGTAAAGATCTTCCTTTTAAAAAAGGATTTGACCGAATCACATGATATTAATTGTATTTCCTTATTTGTTTCTTTTTAAAGACAATGACTACACATTCAATAATTTTCCTAATTGGAATTGTTATTGGATTTTTTAAAATGGCTATCCCGATTCCGTATCTGGTAAAGTAGCTGAAATTTATATAGTTGAAGAAGTGGCGGAGAAATAGTTGAGAGTGTTTTGTATTTTGGAAATGAAAAATAAGTATGAACATATAGTATAAAAAATAGAGGTGTCAATTTTGTAATAAAATTTTTTATTTTCAGATGGGAGAGGTTAAAACTCCCGCTATTTACTTACATTTTCTCTTTTCAAATGGCGGAGGTTCTAAACCCTCGCTATTTTCTTTTACTTTCTGTCACCTGTAAAAAACCCTGTATTTAATGCAATTTGTGGGAGGTGTAGCTAACCTCTGCTATTAAATCCCCACAATTTAGGCATTTTTTGTAGTGTACAAAGAAAAATATTTGGTGAACAAATTGTAGTAAATCATTCCTCAATTCACACTTGTATTTTTCTCCTACAATTTTCATGCATACATACATACATACATATATATCATCATATAATATTCAAAGTCCAAAGTTGAATTATCATTATTTTTACCCTTACACTAAATAAAAAAGTTACAAAATATTTTAATTAAATAAATATTAAATAGTAATCATATCATATTATATCTATGACATCCAACTTTCAAAAAGTGGGTATTTAGTATTTAGGTATTAGTATAATAATATTAATCATCTATACTTTTAGAAAATACTCGTATCTGGAACGAGCATTGCCGTTTATCCCTTATTATTTTTATTTAAAAAAATTATATTTATAAAGTTCAATTATAAAATAAGAAATGCAGAAATTAACAATTTTAATTCTGATTTAGTCTCTAATGATATGGATATGTCGATGAATAGCTATTTTTTTCCCAGGTCAAATAACTCAGTTATTGAAGTAGTTTACAATGAATTTCTACTCGAAAAAATAATAAATAAATGTAAAAGTCTTTGCCGGTGTTGAGAGGAAGAAATACATCTAAACCAAAAAATCTTTGAAGTTGTTTGGATCGATCTTGGCTCTCTTTCGTTTTGTCTTGTTCGTCGAGGTCCCCAGAGTAGCTTTCAGTGGTGGTGGTAGAGTCGTCCCCAGCTCGCCTCGTCCCAATCTTGCTGCCCGGAAAAAGGTAACGCCTCCTCCCTTAGTTACGCTTTATTTTGATTCCAAGTATTGTACAATGAACAGGCTTTATTTTCTTGGCTTCTTTCTTGTTTTCTTCTTTATTTTGACCCCTACTCTTGATTGAAAGTCTGTTTTGGTTTGAGTTTGAGCCGTCTGATTTATAACCGTATCTATTTAAATCTCTAGTCGTTCATCTTGTTATACGCTAGTTACTTTAAGCTATAAATTTGGGTATAAGAAAATCTGTTTGCTGGAATATTATTGACTTATGTTTATTTGCTATACCTTGTTTTCAAGCATCAACCTCTTTATTATTTGCTACTATTTGCTATAAGTCATTTGTTCGTTTTGAGTTTGAAAAATCGCTTTTCTTTGAAGTATTTAGCTTCACAATGTGATATTTTCTTGCGGTTTTCTGGATTTAGCTAGTTGTTGCTATTTTTATTCCTCGATTTCGTCATACTAGTCTGATTAGTCGTAAACTACTATCATGTCTTATCTCTTTTAAGATTTTGCCAGCTTTGATGTTTTGTTTTTGAAGTATTTGGCATCAGTTGGATGCCATTTTATTTTTTTCGAATAAGTCGAACCTCTTAATGATCAAGAGATAGCTACAATTTTAGTTTCCACTGATTTTTCTTAGTTTGAGATTTCTCTTTATTGATCTTTTCTTAAATTCCATTAATGTTCACTTGTTTGGTTTTCTTTTCTATAGTAAGTGATAGTTTCTTGTTGTATTGCTAACATGTACATGTGCATTTACTATCATTAGCAATTTAGGAATGGTCTGTTATGCATTTAGGAATTGTCTGTTATGCATTTACTATCATTAACAATTTTCTTTAGCCTATATAGTTCATACATGTCGACTCTTGTTTATTAATCATCTTTATAGAATAGTGTTTGCTACAAACCTTTGGAAATTGAGTTAAGATTAGTTTGATCACTGCGAGACTGAGCTTGCCAATTTGCTGTTTGTGATGGGTTTCATTAGTTAAAAAATGTCGTATTGATCTTATTTAATAGTGTGTACTCAAGAATCTCATCTAAGATGCTCAATATTTTTACATAAAGATAGAGAGATTTTTTTAAAATATCGGTCTTGAATTTTAATTTGATGGTCTGCTCCCTTTTATGTGAGTCCTTGGGTTTTAAGAATATAATTAGTTTATCCCTTCATTACATGCTTTGATTTCATTATATGGACTTGTACTAATTTTACTCTTGTTTTCTCACATGTGAAATCTGTCCAAGTTCGCTATGAACTCATCACATTCCTTTTGCATTTTGACAGAGCCGTAAAGGCTCAAATTCCCTTTACCGAGTCAACCGGCCATTGAAATTGACGAACAGGTCTCGAAGTTGAAAGAAGCAATAGATCAAGAAGTTGAAAAGATTGGGCCAAAGGCCCACTCTTAATTCAAATTGTATTTTGTTACTTTTGGGCCTAAGCCCCTTATCTATTATCTTGCTAGAATTTAGGACAGGTGAAAAATTGGGCCCAAATACTGGCCCAGGCGGATACGAAAACCATATTTGGGCCCAAATCTCTTTCCCCCTTCATTTTGATTATGTTTGTTTACTTGTTAATATTTGTTGTTAATCTTAAGGTCGAAAAAATTCAAACCTCCAAAAGACAGCCATTTTGACTTCACAATTTAACTAAATCGGTCTTTTAAATAAACTTAAAGAATACTTTTGCAAATTATCTCACTTAGATAGTATTCCCGTATTTCCCCCCTTTTTCCCTTTTAAAACGACTCTAACTATAAAATTTGTTCAATTCAAATTAAGTCAAATGAATTTAGCCAAATAATTAATTACCGGATAGCCGTGTGTTAGCGGGTATTTTGGGTGCTTTCAAACCCTTCCCGATATGCTAATATGAACCCCGAACCCCTTTGAATATTTTCATTAGATTTCTGTTTTAATCTTTTGAAAAAGTAGTTTTTTGATTTTTTCTTAAAAATTAAGTGGCGACTCTTAAAACCAGTCTAACTAATGTTTTTTAATAAAACACCCACCACATACCAGGGAATGCAACGACCCCATGGAACAATGTCGGGACAGACCTGATCTTCTCAACAGTGATGCACAACGAAGCAAGGGAGAGTCCTCCCCAAGTGGTTCCCAACATCTCAGCATCAACCTCTCAGGTAATACCGTATCCCAGAACTTTCCCTCCCCCACGAGTAGTATCAGGTCAAGAAGAGGAAATAAATGTGAGGGAAATAGAAGAGGCAATAATCATGATGAGGGAAACTCGATCAGAAATAGCCATGTTAAAGAATATAAAAATAGTAGTATTCAAAGAGAGATACAAAAAACAACTCATACTCATCTGTCCACCAAATCTTTTCAAAAGCTCAATAGATATACTAGCTCCGTCCAACCCAGAAATTGGGAACTTTGTAGTGATAATAAACCCGACTCTAATAACGGAGAGAGAGAGGAAAGTAACGGAGAACATAACATCCACCTTAAACAGATCAATAAATATAATAGTTTGGAATTGTAGAGGGTGTAACGGGGACGACTTTAGGAGAAACTTTAGGGACCTTGTGGATTGGCACAAACCCCCACTGGTTGCCCTTGTGGAAACAAAAATGCAGGACCATCAAGCTCTCTTAGATAACTTTCCTTTTAATAATATGATCCAAGTACCAGCTATTGGCAACTCAGGAGGAATGGTGATGCTCTAGGACGATGAAATCCTTGAGCTAGATGATATAGCGACAACTGGCCATGAGATACATGCGATGTTTAAGGTACGCTCAACAAAAGACTCCTGGCTTTTTAGTAATATATATGCTAGTACGTATAGACACTCTCGGAATATATTATGGCAGAATCTGAAAACTATAAAAGAAAACTACAAAGGAAACTGGTTACTAGGGGGGACTTTAATGAACTCCTAAGCATAACGGAAAAAAAAGAAGGCAGACCTATTAATAAAAATAATACAAAGGAGTTTTGGGATACAATCAACTATTGTGAACTACTAATTGATATGGGGTTTAAAGGAAGTCGTTACACGTGGCTAAATAAACGTTTTAAAAATAGATCTCAACTCATATACGAAAGATTAGATAGATTTCTTGCAAACGACAATTGGATCCATACCTTCCCCGACTCACAGGTACAACACCTACCTCGTACCCACTCGAATCATTGCCCCCTCCTTCTTTCACTTTTTCCACTCGAAAATGTAAAGAGGGATAAAAAATTTAGATTCGAGACAATGTGGGCCACCCACCCGGACCTACAAAAAATAATTAGTGACGCACGAGAGGAGGGAAATAATATACTAAACTCTATACCTATTTTTCAGGAAAAAGCTACAATATGGAATCATACTACTTTTGGAAATATATTCTAAAAAAAAAAGAAAAATAATGAGAAGACTAGAAGGAATCCAAAAGTCCCTAAATTACACCCACAGCTCTTTTCTTGCACAACTTGAAAATGGGCTCATTCAAGAATATAACTATTTACTACGTATCGAGGAGGAATTCTGGAAATTAAAGTCTAGAGTAAACTGGTTAAGCGAAGGAGATGCAAATACTAGATTCTTCCATACAACCAAACTAAATAGAAGAAGAAAGAATAGGATCACTGCCCTGATCTCTGATGAAGGGGAATGGTTGTTTAATCAAAACGAAATTAAAAACACTATTTTCAACTACTTTAAGGACCTGTTTCACACCTCACAGTCCTACTCCAAACGAAATAGGACATGCCCAGAGGACCAAGATATCCCCAGAGACTTCTCCACCCTCGGAGTAGCACCGTCATCGGAAAAAATCCATAAAGCTATATGTTCCTTCCAGCCCCTTAAGGCCCCTGGGCCGGACGGACTCCATCCTTTCTTTTACCAAAAATACTGGAGTATAGTAAGAAACTCAGTCGTACAACTTTGTAAAGATTCCTTCATACAAGGGCTCATCCCCGAAGGAATAAATGATACTCTTATATGCCTAATCCCAAAGAAAAAGAACGCAAATAATTTAAAAGACTTCAGGCCCATAAGCCTTTGCAACACCACATACAAAGTAATAACAAAGATAATCTCCCAACAAATGTGGCCCATCATGGACAATATAATTGGGCCATGTCAAGCAAGTTTTTTAAAGAATAGACGAACAACAGATAATGTCGTTATTGTACAGGAAATCATTTCACACTTTAAAAGGATGAAAGGCAAGAAAGCAAATCTAATTCTTAAAATTGACCTAGAGAAGGCTTTCGACAAGATTGAGTGGTCCTTTATAAAAGAAACACTCCAATACTTCTAATTTCCAATAATATCATTAAGTTAATTATGTCGTGCATCTCAACGAGTCGAATGACAATCCTCGTTAATGGATCAAAAACAGAATACTTCAGACCATCAAGGGGAATACGACAAGGGGACCCAATGTCACCTTACATATTCATTCTTTGTATGGAAATTTGATCTAGGAAGATAGACCAAGAGGTGCAATTAAAAAATTGAACTCCAATAAAAATCTCAAACAGAAGACCAAAAATTTCACACTTGTTCTTCGTAGATGACTTAGTACTTATGAGTAAGGCAAGTGTAACTAACTGTGAATGTATACAAGAAGTTATGAAAGTGTTCTGCCAAACCTCTGGGCAAGTAATAAGCACACTAAAATCAAAGCTAATCTTTTCTAATAATTGCCCAGAGACTTTGAGTGACACCATCTCGAGGAAACTCAAAATAAAATGTGGAAAACACTTTGGAAAATATCTAGGCATTCCAATATCCCACAGCCGAGTCACAACTCACAAATAATAATTTTCAGTTCATTATTGAAAATATGCAATCCAAATTAGCAGAATGGAAGACCAAATTTCTAAACATAGCGGGAAGAACCACCCTGACGAAAGCATGCTGTAACATCCGGCAATTTGAAATATCTATGAAGAGGTTTAGAATTGGAAATTTTCATATTTGGAAAGAATTTGAAAATCTGGAAAATTGGCCAAGTGTGGAAAAAAATGATTTTTTGGCCAACTTTGAGCAGTCCTAACTCCTAGCCCAGGATGAGTTAGGTGTAGTTCCAGTTATGGTTGGGAAGCCCGTAGAATGATCTTTCCAACGCCACCGAGTTTGCTCGATTTCGAGTTCGTATGAGTGAATTAGGCCCTTTGGAAGTTGGGCAGTTGACACAGGGGAAATCCGTCCGGAAATTTTAAGGGCATTTTGGTCTTTTCACTAACCAATTCTCTTGGTTATATTGTTGTGTTAGACTGATTCTTTGATCAGTTTGTCTCATTTTAAAAGAGTGAAAGTAAGGGTTTGAGAAGAAGAAGAGAAGAAGAAGAGGAGAAAAGGGAAGATCAAGCAAGGAGATCATCGTGGATATCATCGGGGGTGATCCCTACTAGGTATGTGAGTTCATAGTGGTGGGTTTATTCTTTCCCCCACACACCAAACTCATTTTTATTATTGAGAAAAGATTGGTTGAGTTGTTGAAGTTGTAGTTGTGGTGTGTTGTTAATGTTGTTGAAGTTGTAGTTGTGTTGTGTTGAAGTTCTTGTTGGTTTGGGACATGATTTGGGTGTGTTTTGAGTTGAAATCTATTGTATGTTGAGGGGTTTATGATTCCAAGTGTTTGGGGCTGAAAACCTTTGAAGTTAAGAGAGTTGAGAGTTGGTAACGTGAAGGAGAAAAGCCGGGCAGCTTGCATAAAGCAAGTCTGCGTCGCGGCTGTGTTCCCCCGGTGAACAAAAGCTGCTCCGCGTCGCGGACAGAACGCGGACTTCACTGTTTCAGAATTTAATCTCGTAATTTCTCTTAATATTAGCTGTCCTAAATCATTCCTAAACACCATGAAGACTTTCCAAACACAAACATGATCCTTAAATCCATAATTCCATTCAAGAGAGTTGGGATCAAAGTCAAGCCTAGAAGTTAAGCATTTTAAGTCAAAGCAAGTTTTCAAAGTTGTTCAAGAGTCTTCATTGAATGTTTTGACTTCATTTTGAGGCTCAAGTTTCAAGTTAGTTCAAGTTAAGTAAAGAGTTTCGAGTTGAGCATAGAGTTCCAAGTTAAGTAAAGAGTATAGAGTTTCAAGTTTCAAGCAAAGTATAGAGTTGAGTTCATTTCTCAAAAGTATTAGGGAACTAAGTATTCCCAAAGAAGTTTACAAATGTTTTTACATTTGAGTAAGAAAGGAACAATGATTTCCAAAAGAGCTGTTGGGCTAGTTTTCAAGAAAAAGGAACATCGATTCCAAGTGAGCCTTCGGGCTAGATTTTTGAGTAATAATATCAAACTAAAGAAAGATGTGTTTATAACACTTATGAGCTAAAGTATATTTTTGGGAGTAGTCTTGAGCACCGAAGTGGGGACACGAGTTCATATTAACTCAACTCTCCATAAGAACCATGCGCCAACATGGGATTTCTCGGGTCATACTTTTTAGATGATCACGAAAGTTAAGCTAGTGGATCCATTAAGCAAAAGTAAGGTCCTATATCACGGCAATGTATAGGATGGTCCTTGGGCAACATGAGGTAAAACGATGTATCATCACTAGGGTTCATAGTGGTGGTTGTCGGTTAAAGAATCTCCCACAAAAGTT
Organism: Solanum chiquidenum; assembly: GCA_029582725.1. NCBI lineage: Eukaryota > Viridiplantae > Streptophyta > Magnoliopsida > Solanales > Solanaceae > Solanum > Solanum chiquidenum. The sequence continues at coordinate 15,683 of JAJOOS010020999.1, forward strand.
ATATTACTTTTATATAAGTAAAGTTGAGTTTGTTATTGTTTTATCATTAATGATCCAAGTTGTTTATACTGTTTTTACAAGCTTTATATATTGCATGTGTCTTATTGCTTTATATATTGAGTTCAGTTATGCATGAGTTGAACAGAGCCAAGGTAAGAGTTCCTTTGTACTCTTTTCAAGCGTAAGTCGTGGTTTAAGTGTGGGCAAGAGGGTCACTTCATGAAGGAGTGCCCTAAGAACAAGCAAGCCAGTGGAAATCCGGGCAATAGAGCCCAATCTTCATCAGACAGGGCGGCACCTAAAGGATCTACTTCTAGTACTGGCGGAGGAGCAAACCGCCTCTATGCAATCACCAGTCGCCATGAGCAAGAGAACTCTCCAAATGTTGTCACTGGTATGATCAAAGTTTTTGCTTTTGATGTGTATGCTTTGCTAGACCCAGGAGCAAGTTTATCTTTTGTAACTCCTTATGTTGCAAATTAGTTTGATTTTCTTCCTGAAAGACTTTGTGAACCCTTCTGTGTTTCTACACCTATTGGGGAGTCTATTCTAGCAGAAAGAGTTTATCGTGATTGTCCTGTTTCCATCAATCACAAGAGAACCATGGCTAATTTAGTTGAGTTAGACATGGTAGATTTCGATGTCATTCTAGGTATGGATTGGCTTCATGCTAGTTATGCATCGATAGATTGTAGAACTCGAGTGGTCAAGTTTCAGTTTCCGAGTGAACCAGTCCTAGAGTGGAGTAGTAGTTCAACAGTGCCTAAGGTCGTTTCATTTCGTACCTTAAGGCAAAAAAGTTAGTTTCGAAGGGTTGTATCTATCACTTAGTCCGAGTTCATGACTCTAGTGTTGAGATACCTCATTTTCAGTCAGTTCCTATAGAAAGAGAGTTTCCAGAAGTGTTTCCTAATGATCTACCCGGAATTCCTCCTGAGAGAGAAATAGAGTTCGGCATAGATCTCATTCCAGATACTCGTCCTATCTCTATTCCGCCATATAGAATGGCACCAGCAGAGTTGAAAGAGTTGAAAGAGCAGTTGAAAGATCTCCTAGATAAGGGTTTCATTCGACCAAGTGTCTCACCTTGGGGTGCTCCGGTCTTGTTTGTGAGAAAGAAAGATGGTTCCCTTAGGATGTGTATAGATTACCGTCAATTGAATAAGGTTACCATCAAGAATAAGTACCCTCTTCCGAGGATTGATGATCTTTTCGATCAACTTCAGGGTGCTACTTGTTTTTCGAAGATTGACCT
>JAJOOS010021000.1:0-11514 GCA_029582725.1 Solanum chiquidenum
CTTCTTCCTCCTCTTCTTCGTCTTCCGCTTCTGCTTCCTCTTCTTCTTCTTCTCCTTCCTCTGCCTCTTCTTCTTGATTGATTTCCTTTTCGTTCTTGATGGGTACCTCCTCCTCTGTTTTCCTGATTACTACTGGATTGTCTCTTGGTTTGTTGCCCAACAGTTTCGGACGTTCTTGTTGGCTGACAGATTTGGAAATGGCACATTCGAGATGTGTACCAAAATCACAATCAACACAATAATACAACCAGTTATTAAGATCTACATTGTCGCGACAGAGATCACAGACAAAAATGTTGCTTCCATCATCAGCATCATCATAAAAAGGGGATTCAAATATGAGCTCAAGTTCATGATGATGGTGCTGGGGAAGGACAACAGTTTGGGGTAAAAGGGCACAGTGCATGTGGACATCGAATTCGCAACAGGCACAGCTAAAGCTACAGCCATTGCCAGCAGAGCCACAAGCCTTGCAAGTATAGGAACGATTCGAGTAAGTTGGAGTTGGTAGAAGGGTCAAGTGGTGGGAAGGATGAGATGAATGATCGAGAAAACGCGGAGCATTGAGGCAGTTTTCATGGAGGAAATATTGGCAGGTATTGCAGCCATAGAAAGTAGTAGTAATATTTGGTTGCTCACAAGCATTGCATGTGAGTGTTTCAGGTGGATTCACAATTAGTTTCAAGAAGTGGGGATGGCTGAAGTGTTGTTTACCTTGACATGTCCGTTTCTCCCTTCCCATTTTTTCTCGCAACTTTCAATTGTTGATGCACTTATCAACAACTCGACATGAATATATTAGAGATCTAGCAAGTTCAATGACCAAACTATAGCTAATTGGTATTAGTATTTATAGCTACCCTACTTAATTAGTATTCCCTCCGTCTCTAATTATTTGTCCACTTTTTCCTTTTTAGTTGTTACTAATTATTTGTCCATTTTGACAAATCAAGAAAAGACAAACTTTTTTTCTCTATTATACCCTCAATTTCTTACTTTGAAAAATGTAGAACTTTTTTAAAATCTTAAATTTTTAATTCATTCACTTCATAATTAATAAGAATAAAATGGTAAACTCACTATATCAATTATTGTTTTCTTAATAGGTGTGTCACTTCAAAAGTGGACAAGTAATTACGGACAGAGAATAGTAATAAGTTGGCAATGCATGCAAACAACAATTTGGCCAATTGTTATTAAGAAAAAGTTTAATTAGGACATTGACACAACTACGTACTAATTAAAATGGGGAGCATCGTTGCATTTTTCAAAGACAGCGAAGACGAAAAAAGGAACTTGAGAAGTCAACTGTATTATGTTCATAGATGTTACAAAAGAATCCACTATTGACTTTTTCTCTTTGCAAGTTCATATTCCCATCATTCATTATCATACCGTTGATTATTGACTAATAATTCATCTTATTCTAAGTTTTGATTATTGCAACTAGCTTGCCAAACCAGCGGGCATTTATTAAAAATAAAAGAAATCTCAAATAGGGATAAGTACGACCAGATCTTACCTTACTGATTCTAAGGTAACAAACCTCTGCCAACTAATAAGCATAAATCTCACTAAGCTAATACTTTCCAATGAAAAGTTAGGGTATTTCGGTTCCACTATGAAATAACGCATTAAAATTTGGAGTATATATAATTGAACTTTCTTGTGGGATAGCCTCCATCAGATGATTAGATTTTTTGTTAACTTATATTTCAATTTACAAGAATAGAAATCTGGCACTTTGGCCTTTTAGTTTAAAAAAAAATAAAAAAATTACAAGAATAGTAATCCTACTGATTTTGGGTGGCAATTAAGTGCTTCTTGTAATTTCATAGATATATTAAAATTAACTAGGTCGATAAAAATTGAGATAAATAATGTGAGGTTAATGCGTGCATTGAGGGAAATATCAAGAATGGAGCTTTGGAAAGTAGTATTCCTTTTCTTTTCTTCTTTTTTATAAAGCAGTAATTCTTCTGATTACTAATGCTCATCGTATTCGACGATCAATAGTCATACAGAGATGTTCTTGGGTACATTAGTTGGTCATTTATTCGGTTCAGATCCATTAAAATCCAACACGGATGGAAGTTTCATATCAAAGTCAGAGTTGACAGGGTTTAAAGGTATTTGTTAAAGAATGACAAAAGTCTCACATCGGTGGTTAATGAGATGGGTGGACTCCTTATAAGGCTTGGGCAATCCTTCTCCCTTTGAGCTAGCTTGAGCTAGCTTTTGGGGTGTGAGTTAGGCCTAAAACCTAATTTAACATGGTATCAAAGCAGGGCCCGTCTCACCCGATGCTGGGGCCCCCAAAATCAAAATTGCCCACGCACCAGATGCTAAGCACTGGGCGTGAGGTGGGGTGTTAAAGAATGACAAAAGTCCTACATCGGTGGTTAATGAGATGGGTGGACTCCTTATAAGGCTTGGGCAATCCTCCTCCCTTTGAGCTAGCTTTTGGGGGGTGAGTTAGGCCTAAGACCTAATTTAACAGTATTGCAAGACATGATAAGGGGAGGTGGGTAGGAGAATTCATCGGGTGACTAGGTGTGGAAACGACATCGTGCCTCACAACAGAATTGTGATTCATATATGACGGGCTTGTCCTAACGAATAACTACAACTTGAAGAAACTCATCATTGAGACCGACTCGAGTGATTCCTTGATGCTGCTGAGTATGGGAAACATCGTCGATAGTCACCCTGATCACAACCTGATAGAGGAGTGTTGATGTCTTCTATTTGATAATGTATATTCTGAGCGGAAATAATAAATGTGCAGATAACCTAACAAAACTGAGAAAAATACATTACGAAGAAGACCGGGTAATACTACACAGTCTGCCACATTCCATGCACCAACTACTTCTAGCTACTAGCGTGCATGGCTCACATATATAGCATAGCCCTACCCATAACACGTACGGTGATAGTTTAGTATAGCATACAAAAAAATGAAAGTGTAATCATTTGTAAATGTTAAAAACAATGTAATGATATCGAAAAGGTTTTTGTTAATTAATATCCGAAGATGTTATAAATATCATTTTGGTAATTTCACAATCAGTGACTATCACTGCAGAAACATAGAAAGTAAGATCAACCTTGTTGCTTTGTTTATAGATGGGAAATGTTAGTATTTTTGCTTATTGTGTATTTGTTTGTATAGTGCCTTCGAAAATATTTATGGTTCAGCAAAATGATTACACTTAACATTTCACTTCAAAGCAAATAGAAACAAACAAGAGATTTATTTTATTGATGTACTAAAAAACTGAAATACAAACACATAATTAACCGAAAACAAATAGAAATAACTAGAATACTCGAGATGCATAGGAAACACAACCATTACAAACAAAATAACACAGAAAGAGTGATCCAGTACGGAAAGAGTTTAAATTTTGTTTTCCGAAGAAGAAAAGGAAACCTTTAATAATAACAATAACGGAACATATTGGCCATAGTTTGGGCGTTCATATATGCCATTTGATTTTGAAAATTAAGCCTACCTGAGCTTTGATCGTCAGCATCAACAATTTCTGCTCATTACTCATATTCTCGTAATCCTCCTCTGTTTTCCTGATTATTACTGGATTTCCTCTTGGTTTATTGACTGGCAGTTTCTTCGGTTCTTGTTGTCTGACAGATTTGGAAATGGCACATTCGAGATGTGTGCCAAAATCACAATCAGCACAATAATACAACCTGTTATTAAGATCTGCATTGTCGTGACAGACATCACAAACAAAAACAGTGTTTTCATCATAAGGGGATTCAAAACTGAGCTCAAGTTCATGATGATGTTGCTGGGGAAGGACAACAGTTTGGGGCAAAAGGGCACATTGCGTATGGATATCAAAGTCACAGCAGGCACATCTAAAGCTACAGCCATTGCCAGCAGAGCCACAAACCTTGCAAGTATAAGACCGATTCGAGTAAGTTGGAACTGGGAGAAGGGTCAAGTGGTGGGATGGATGAGATGAGTGATGGAGAAAACACGGAGCGTTGAGGCAGTTTTCGTGGAGGAAATATTGGCAGGTATTGCAGCCATAGAAATTACTAGTAATGTTTGGTTGCTCACAAGCATTGCAAGTAAGAGTTTCAGCTGGATTGACAATTGGTTTCAAGATGTGTGGATGACTGAAGTGTTGTTGTTTACCTTGACATGTTTGTTTCCCTCTTCCCATTTTCCTTTTGGAACTTCTTTAGTAATCAATAAAGGGGTGCCAAATTAGAAATCGAACTAGCTCACTGATCACACTGGCTAATTATTATTCATACTTATAGCTATTAATTATGAGTTTAAGCATAACATATATTGGCAGTGGATCAATTTAATAAGTTGACAATTAACGCGCTTCCTTCAACGACTTGACAACAATTTGGCCAATTGCCATTCAAAAATATATTTAGGACTGAAATTACTTATTAAAATGGAGAGCATCATTGCATGTTAGTAATGATTTTTGCAATTTATCATATAATACCTAGGATTCCCGAGATGGAAGGGGATGTTCTCTGCTCCTACACTTTCATTTGCTCATTATTTTATAGAGTTGATAGCAAAGTCAAGGAATTTGGCGAAGGATATGCAAATTTTCTTATGAGTGCACCTGACCATCCTTCGCTTAAGGTGGCTCCGGTATTATTTTTCTTCTTCGTATTAGCAGTCTGTGTGAGGCCAGTTCCAAACCACACCTACTATAATTCTAACTCCAGTTCTTGTTGCTTTGTTAGTAGGACAAGGATACTTTAATTTGTTTCTTAATTTGAAGTGTTACATGAAGGACGTTAATTTCTCTGCGTTGAGGAAAACTTTATGGTACTAAGACTATACGTTCTTTTTCTACACATGTATTATTACTTTCTATGTTTCAATTTGTTTGTCTGGTTTTGATTTGACAGAGCCTACAAAAGTAGAGAAGATTTTTAAATCATGAGGTTTAAACTAATGTCAAATGTATTAAAATATCCTTTAATTTAGTCATCTTAAACATGTCGTGTAGAAATTTAGAATTAAAAAATTACCAAAAATAAGAAAAAAACATTCTTCATTAGACAAACTAAAATAGAAATTATACAAGCAAATTGAAATAGGAGGAGCAAACTTTTCTTTAAAATCAAGTTAATTATAATATAGTACTAAAACTTAACTAGATCCAACGACATTTTACTCATAAACAAAGACTTCAAGCTCTTCATTGTTAAAGAAATTGGGAAGTCATCTGTATGTCACGATAAAGTCAACTTTTTGATATTTTTCATTATTCATATTATCATTTTGCTGACTTTTGACTCATAATTCATTTAAACTTTATTAGTTTTAATTGATTTTATGGACCTTGAAATTTTAATTATTGCAACTAACTAAATTAGTAATCTTTAAATTAAAAATTGCTTTCACATCTCATATGACATTTATACCAACAAACTCTTCGGACAGGGTGGTTGAAATGAGAAAATTCCCTAGTGTCTTGTTTCATCTTTTATTCAGGCAAAATTTGCACATTCAATCATTGCGTTATAGGTCTATTGCAGTTTTAGTCCTTGCCTGATCAATTGTTGAGGACAAGGTAACCTTTAATTATTTTTTATTTGCATTTAATTAATAATTATGTAATGGGAGCATAAAAGGATTTTACAAGAAACAACGGACTCATTAATTCAATTTTGGAGTGAAAAATTGTTGATAAACACCTTTTTTATTAAAATGACTGAAATGTCCTCAAAAATATTTTCAAAAAATATAAATTTAGAAGTACTTTTACATTTGAAGAATGCCAAAAGATGGAAATAAAATAATGTCAAATTGTCTCAATGTAGACAGGAAGCAATTTGTTTTATTATATAGTCTTGAACCATTCTTACCTGAGCTAATTATTAGAGTTGAGTTAGTTTCAAAATTTATTTTCTTATTGGGTTATTATAACAAGGGAAGTCCTAAGTTCAAAAATCAATGCTCGCTCGTTATGGAAAAAAAAAAACAAAGTTCACGTGTTTTTGGACCATGCAAAAGAATCAGGTTTGCATGTCTGGGCCAAGGGCGGAGCCACCTTATACTAAGGGTTCATCCGAATCCCCTTCGACAGAAAATTATATTATTTATATATGGTTAAAATATTTTTTATGTATATATATATACTAATTTTCGAACACGTGCGTTGCACGTGTAGATCGTGCTAATTAGTATAAATACTTCTAAAATATAAGTGTACGATGTGTAAAATACAAGCTCAAATCAATGAACGGTGAGCATATTCAACTGATATTATGATCATTGCAAGACACATCATACAAAAATATTGTTATCAAGTGGATTCAAAACTAATACTATAATGACTTCAATTATACAATTCTTATAGTATATCAACTATTCAACTTGTTAAAAGTTCTTTTTTTAACATGTTACAACACATAATTTAATTGTCAACATTATAGTTACAAAAGATTTAATGCCTTAAAATTTTTGCCTTCTTTTTAAGGAATAATACCCTCCACTTTTTTACAGATGCATACATATCGAGAACTTGTCGTAGAAGGAGAGTGGTGTTTTGTAATAGTTTTAGAGAAATTCGATCGACATATGTCTTCCTTAGGATGGCTAGTAGTTCATTATCAATTTCATAGTCTAAACCTACAAAAAAAAAAGTATTTATTTGTTATAAAATAATCATTGTTTAAATATTTGATTGACATATATAAATAATAATTACATGTATATGTACCCTTCGTCTTCTTTGGCTCATTCAAAATTATTAATTCACTCATCTGTAATTTTTGACAAAAGAAATTTTTATCAAGTTATATACATATAATTGAATTTGAAATACAACGCAATCATTTGTGAGATATTAACAGTATGGTAGAAAAAAGAACGGTTAAATTATTTTTTAATATAGACATATAAATCAACTTAAAAATAAAATGTCAAATAAGTATAATAAAGAAAATATTAAAATTATACATTTATTCCATAAATTCAACCCTTAAATAACAAATCGTACGTAAGCAAAATCTAAATTTGTCCAAAAGAATAGGAATAGTATTGTATTTTTTTTAATTAAGGAAAAAAAAAAGGAATAGTATTACCTTTTGCCTGAGAAGATACACCAAACAAGAAATAAACAGTAGTAGGTTCCTATGGAGCCAAAATGAAAAGAAAAAATGATAAAATTTTCTGATGGTGTGGTTTGGGCTTTTATAAAGAATTAGAATATGAAAAGGTTATACAAAATATATCTTATGGAACCTCAAAAGACTAAATAAATAAATGTTGAAATATGAAGAGGTACTAAATTAAAGAGTTGGCAAACAAATAGCTTACAATAACTACTGCAATTACAGAAGACATTTTTAAGGATAGAATAACTATTTAAATTACACATTATATTTTTGTGTAGATGAATTTGATCTAAAATGCAGTATAAGTAATTGTTACTCCATAAATTCTACCTATTTTAATTAAAGTTAGGAAGAGATAATTCTTGTAATTGGTTAATAAAAAGAACTTATTACTAATGATAATATTTAATAGAACGTATGTTTACAATTTTATTCAGAATATTGTGATTGTAGAGTTTTAGTCCCCCTGATTAGACATGATAGAGGAGTGTTGACGTCTTCTATTCGATCTCCATAATGCATATTCTGAGCGAAAATAATAAATGTGCAGATCACCTAACAAAACTGAGAAAAATACATCACGAAGAAGACCGGGTAATACTACATAGTCTGCCACATTCCATGTGCCAACTACTTCTAGCTAGCGGGCATGGCTCACATATATAGCATACCCCTACCCATAACATGTACAGTGGTAGTTAAGCGTGGCAACGGAACCGGGAGGTGCCGGTTCCGTCTCAGTTTCTGCTTGTACCGGTTAGGTCCGGACAGTAGCGGGTCCGGGAGGGGTAACGGGATGGAAACCGGGATTTACCGGTTAGTCCCGGTTCCGGTTCCGGTCCCGGTCCAATCCGTTTTTTTTTTAAAATCCTAATTAAATTAAATTGTAGTCGTTGAGAGCAGTTGGGTAATGGCTTTTGGGCCCCACCAACGGCTCTTTCACCCTCATAACTCCCCTTTACATCTCCCTACCCCCCAAACTTTTTTTAATACCCCAAACCTTCTAAAAACTACATTTTCATCCCTTTTTTTTTAAACTATAAATACCCCCATTCTTTCATTCTTTTCACTAACAAAAATATTATCTTCTACTCTCTAATCTCTTATTCTCGTTAAAATTACGAATTTGATCTTTGGAAATTGGAGCTTCAAAATTCAACTTTCAATTTTCGGCTTTCGGTCATACACGTCTACATTTTTAAGTAGACGTTTGGTACATTCGTTCCAACTCACTTTTCATTTAATTATTTATTTGTTTGCATTTAATTATTTAATTTGTGAGTAATTACTAATTAGTCTCTAGTCTCAACTTAATTACTTATTTAGTTATTTATTTGTTTAAAACCTTGCATTACATTTTCGTATTATATATAATTTACTCACTTTTTATTTTTGAATATGGATTTCGGTAAAAACATTATTGAAAAGGGTAAAACAACCATAGTTAATTCGTTCACTAATTTATCTAGCTCAAAATCCAAGAAAAATAAAAAAAAACGGTAGTACTTCTAAATCTAAAACTAAAAAAACTTCTCAATTAAGAATATATACGGATGATTATACGCATTACAAAGAAGGTTTGATAATTTTGATGAGGTATTACCTGAAGATGATGAACATGATGATGAACTTGATGATGTTAATGATTATATTGATAGTCTTGATAATAATGTTGATGAATATGATGATGATGAAGCTCAACCAGCTACGACTACTCCTACTCCCAATCCCTCTTCCCCTCCAGCTCCCTTTCGTTGCCTTCTTCCGTTCCCCCCGTGCATTCTAGGACTAAGGTAGAACGCGCTAAAAAATCAGTTGTGTGGCAATTTATGACTCAGAATGAAGATAAAACACAAGCTATTTGTAATAAATGTAAACATAGAATGAATGAATCATAAAATTGTAGGAAAACAAGGTGGGATGAGACATTTGAGTAATCATTTAATGTCATGTTGTAAAAATGAATTTTTGCATGCTAAAGTTGTAGCCGGAGCTAAAAAGAATGGTACCACCCTTCCTGAAAATGTAGGAGTAGAGGGCTCTAATATGGTTTAAACACAATTAAATCCTTCTAATGTTTCTAGCTCCAGTATACAACGGTCATATAGTAGAGAAAAAGATCTTGAAGAATTAGCTAAAATGATTGTTGTCATGGGTTTGCAATTTAGTTTTTGCTGAAAATCCCGGTTTTATTCATTATATTTAAATTGTGTATAATCCACATTTTAAAGGTTTTACTAGAAATACAATTAAAAAGGCTATCGTTAATTATCAAGCTCAACATTTTCAATATCTTCGTTGTTTATTTTATTATAATAATTGTAAAATAGCTATTACTTCTGATATGGGCCGTAGTGTAAATGGTAATGATTATTTCACTATTACTGTTGTTGACACCCAATTTTGATCGACCTTTAACCCTTTTTTGGGAATACTATTCAATTAAATGCGTACTTTAAAATATATTTTAAAATTTAGTCGATTTTGTCTAAAAAAAATAAATATATAATTTTAGTATGCATGCTTTACAAAAATTATTGTAAATATTATTAAATTATTCTCTTAAATTATTTTCTATCGATATTTAACTCGAAATAATTATTTCACTCAAATGTTTTAAAATATTGTATAAAAAAATATTTTAATATATGTGGTATTTTAATCGGATAGCATTTCCTTAAATTTCCTCTTAATTATTTAATTGTTGGCCTATTCAATTCTAATTCATTTCAATTCTAGCCAAATCAATTCAAATTCTCATTTCAATCATAACCACCCTTTCATTTCAATTCTAGCCATTTCATTGCAATTTTAACCATTCCAAATTCAATTCAATATGATTTTAAAATTTCAGCCTTTTAATCCTAACCGTTGATCTTGTTCTATTCAATCCTGACCGCTCATCTTAAAATAGTTCAAAGGTCCAGATTCGATCTCATCTCTTTCCTATTTTATTTTAATCAAAATACCCTCAAACCCTAAAAGAAGATGTTTTTTTTCAACCTCTTCTTCTCTCTCCTCTCAGCGCCGCAGCCCTCTCCTCTCCACTTTTTCTCGTTCCGACGAGAAGCAGCAGGCGGAGGATCACCAGTCAACGCCCCTCTTCTCTTCTTCTCCTCTCTATCTAGCCGCCGCCTCCGCCCTTCTCCTTCTCTCCGTCAACACCGGTGAGGCAGAGAGAAACCACCAGCGAAATCAACCGGAGAGAAAGCTCTCCTCTCTTCTCCGCCTCTCTTCTCCCTCGCCCCTTCTCTCCTACCCCTCTCTTCCTTTTTCTTCTCCGTCTCCTTTTTCTCCTCGTCCGACCAGCAGCTGGAAAGGACCACCGGCGAGAAGTAGCTCTAGCCGGCGAGAACATCAGCAGTCACCGGCGCCGCTCCCTTCTTTCTCCAGCCAGTCGAGGAGAGCCACCAGCAACTCCAGCAGCTCCGTGACAGCCACCAGCAACTCCGACGCACGCCATCGGCGACAACAACAACAACCAGCAGCTCCAGCCAGCGCACATTCATCAACAGCCAGCAGCAGTTGCGAGTGAAAACAACAGTCGAGCAGCCTCACGAGATTCCGGCAAAGCTCGAAGTGCTATAGTTTTCGTACAAGACGGATCTCGTCAGATCCGTCCATGTTTGCCCTTGTTTAAATTACTAATCACTTTTTAATAAATTTCCTTAATTTTGTCTACATTTTTGTGATATATTATCAATAATAGTTGTCAATCTTGTTCTAAGCACGAATTGTTGGGATTCTGTTTGTTCTTTTTACGTATAAATTTATTTGAATGTTTGATTTTGACTGAATTTGTATTTTGCTCATGATTTGTATACGCCTAGTATAACTTACATTTTGTACAAGTTGGTTTTAAATCTGCCCATTAATATAAGCTGCATTCACTCCCGTAATTGTGAGTCGATTTTCTTTGTTTAGTGTGAGCGATTCATATTCATTAAATGTGTTAATTCAACCTTGCTGCAAATGTGGTGTATATCTTTACTTATTTTTCTCTGTTTATGATAATTTATTGTATGCTGACTGATGCGCTTAAGTGATGCATGTTTGTCTGCTATGATAAAGTTTGCTAAGGAAATTAGTCTCTGAATCCGTATTTTATTCCCTCCCTCTTTTAATCTAGATGGTTTTGTTGTTCTTATGGGATTGTCATAGTTAAATTTAGAGGTGCTAGAAATTAGCATGTGGAGGGAGGTATGTAAAATTCGATCCTTGACTTACGTGTGAGTATCTCTTTTCCTTAAATTGTATTCCTCCTGTCTGATTTCTATCTATCCAGTGTCCTTAATTGTTGTCCCTTACCTTTAATAAATTAGGACAGATTCTTACATGTTTAGTTTATGGTAAACTTTTTCTGAATTGATGTAAAAAGGGAAT
>JAJOOS010021001.1:0-14688 GCA_029582725.1 Solanum chiquidenum
AATAATTTAATATCCCCCTCTCCCCTAAAAAAATGATTTTAAGTCTTAATTGCTTATTCCATCTATTTAATCAAGTATGCCTATTTTCTTTAAAATAACTAGCCAAATAGTTAATTACCGGATAACCGCGTGTTAGCGGGCGTTTCGGGTGCTTTCAAACCCTTCCCGAAATGCTAATAAGAACCTCGAACCCTTTGTATATTTCAATCGATTTACTGTTTTAATCTTTTGAAAAAATAAGTTTTCTTGATTTTTCTTAAAAAATTAAGTGGCGACTCTTAAACCAGTCTAAAAATACATTTTCCTAATAAAACACTTATTAATTCATTATTGAACGGAAATGAAATACAAACATTTTAATCAGAAATACATCATTATCATCAATAACATACTCATTTTTGTATGATTCACATGTATCTGGGGTGACAAAATCAAACTCAACCCATCCAACCCGTTTAAGTTTGGGCGGGTTATTGACCGCCCATTCATGCTCAACCCATTAAAAATTAGGTTGATATATAACCCGAATTGGCTCATGAAAAATCTTGTTGAAATATTTTTAAAAACTTTTTTAAAAAATTTTGATATGTTGTATATAGCCATAATAAAGAGAGAAAAACAATTTTATTGGGTGCTAAAATGGTCTGGAGGGTGGTTATCCCACACGGATGACCTGAGATCGATCCCTCTTCAATGCCTTCTGAGTTGAGCATGTCGCATAGGGCTTGCCTAGTGCGGTTTACATCCTCTGTGTGGTTTGCAGGCTATTACACACTGTGGGTTTACCCAATACGCACAAAGTGCTCACCCGAAGGGCAGAGACTGTGGCAGAGATTGTAGCGGCTGCAGGTTATCCTGGAGTTCCAAAAAAAAATAAAAAAATAATAGTTTTTTTTAAGACAATAAAACAATTAAGTTTGGTAAAAATTGGGTTGGGTTTAGTCTCGACCAGTAATGTAACTCATTACCTAACTCATTTTGACCCAAACAAATTTGGGTTGGATTGGGTCTTGACCTGATTGATGTCTTAACCCATTATGACCCATCCAAATTTGACCCAACCCACCAAGTTGTCACCCCTAATCTGGGACACATATGAATCTTGCTCGCCTCTCTCTGATCCCAAATCTCGCCTCTCTCCATAATTTTGTGTATCTGATAGTAAAACTACATGTATCTAAGTGTAAGATACGTAGGAAACTCTTAATTAGTATAATAAGATACGGAATATTTTAAAAGTATAGATAATAATAATAATAATAATAATAATAATAATAATAATAATAATAATGTATATGATAGTGAAATATATCTAATTATATAATTTTTCATTCATTTTTTGCCTACTTCATGATCAAACTGACTAAATATATAACCTAATATAGATCATGGAAATTGAAATATGTCTACATTAAAATTTGTGGCACCCGAAATATAACCTTCAAATGCTCACTTAATGGATTTTAATGATATATATTATAGCTATATATATTTTATAATATTATGCCCATGTGAGCTTTGAGTTATTCAACATATATTGACTTTTAATTAATTAAAATTAGTGTACTTTGGGGATTATAAATATGATTCTTTCTCCATGAAAGAAATCACCACACACACACATTAGCTTTAGTTTGCAAATATTGCCTCAGTCAACAAGTTTGATATTTTCTTCTTTCTTCTCTTAACCGTGACTACTGGTTCGTGACTTTAAACTTTCTTTTTCTTATTTCAGTATTTAAGTAATTTTAGACGAATGAATAACATGTCCATTCATTAACTCATACTATTTTAACCACGCAGTCCAAATTATTCATCGCAGCCTGTTAATTTGACATATCTAATTACTAGTATTAGTATAATTTTGTGAAAGTAATCATACATTACGATCAATGCATCACATATCATAATTCCTTTTGTGATGGTTATTAATTAGATCACTGTATGTCAAGACGATAGTATAATTGAATATTTATTTTATACATATAAGTACAAGAATGAAGATATTATATTAATTCTATCGCTTTTTTTTTTTTATGATGCATGGTTATTAATTAGATCATTCTGTGTCAAGGTAATAGTGACATTAAATATTTTATTATCAATAATAAAGTACAAAGTAAGATCCTTGAAGAAGGGAAGTTTGAGTATATAAAAAGAATGAAGATATCATATTTATCTCATCACTTTTTTTTTTTTTTATGATAGTTATTAATTAGATCATTGTGTGGCAAGATGACAATGTCATTGAATATTTATTAACTAAGGACCAATAAATTTTTAAAAATTGTTTTGAATCTCACTAGCAACAATTTTTTTAAAACATATAAAGATATCAAAAATATTCAATTACATTGTCATCTTGCCACACAATGATCTAATTAATAACTATCATAAAAAAATATGGTGGAATAAATATGATATCTTCATTCATTTTATATACTCAAACTTCCCTTCTTCAAGGATCTTACATTGTACTTATTATAGATAATAAAATATTAATAACCATGCATCATCAAAAATGTGATGGGATAAATATAATATATTTGTTCTTTTTTATACTCAATTTCCCTTCTTGAAGGATCTTAGTGTCAATTAAATATTCACTATAGTTAATTACAAAAGTTGTTCAGATGAACCCTAACGCCCTTTACCTCTGCCTATGCACTCGCACATAATGATGGAGTTTAACATGTAAGATATCTATAGAAGATCGTGAAAGATCAATTAATATTTGGTATTTGTAGTCAGATCGAGCTATAAAATCAAAGATAAAAATCATGAAAAGATACGATCAAGTTATTAATTAAGGACGGAAGGAACTTACATAAATCTCACTGGTTTAAGAGCTATTATTTAAATACACTCTAGTTTGTAATATTATGTATCTTACCAGATTTGGATGCGTCCAGATGTGTTCATACAAATGTATCTCGGGATACAAGTGTAATTTGTTCTAGATACATTATATCCAAGTGGATTCACATGAATCTGAGATACATAACAAATCTTCTTCGTCTCTCGAGCTCTCCCATCTCGCTCACCACTCTTCTTTGTATCTGATGTTCCAGATACATGCGAATCACACCAAATATATATAGATACATAACGAATCTCATTCGCCTCTCTCCCTAGCTATTTTGGTGTATCTGGTAGCAAGAATTCATATATCTAAGGTTATATTCAACACTATATGATAGGAAACTCTTTTTTAGTAACCGCCTAAACGTGTATAAATAATTTTTAATTATTTTTTCCTTTTTTTTTTTGACTGAGGCCATTTTTGCAAATTAAAGCTAATTTTGATTAAAACTTAGCAGAAAATTAACGTGTATGTGTGGTGATTTATTTCATGGAGAAAGGATATCCTATTTATAAGCCCCAAAGTACACTAATATTAGTGAATTAAATGTCAATATATGTTGAATAACTCGAAGCTCACATGGGCATAGTATTATAAAAATAAAATATAGCTATAATATCATTAAAATCGATCAAGTGTAATCTTTTCGTATCTTTCATCTGATTTGACATAGAGAGAGTCGAATTCAACATTTAGAGTTCTAGGCCGTGATAGCAATGAAATATTTATCACGGTAACACACTCCTGACTATATAACAAACAATATCAAAATTCAAAACATCATTTTTTACTTTGAGCTAAAAAAATTATGATTTGAATTCTACTAATGCAATAATGTAAAAACTCATCAATCAAATGAAAAAGACATATCTTTGAATGATTCTTTCAATAGACATAATATTTTTAATAA
Organism: Solanum chiquidenum; assembly: GCA_029582725.1. Lineage (NCBI taxonomy): Eukaryota > Viridiplantae > Streptophyta > Magnoliopsida > Solanales > Solanaceae > Solanum > Solanum chiquidenum. Next base: position 3,774 of record JAJOOS010021001.1, read on the forward strand.
ACTCATTCTTCACTCTTTATATCCACAACAATAATATCAAAAGATAACACTACTACTTAGTACCCTAAAGTTCAATTACCCATTATGTCAACTTAAAAAGAGAGAAAAATTGATTAAAAGTGAGTAAAAATACTTTTTAATAAGATTTTTTTTTAATATAATGGCAAATGTTTTTTTTAGAAGCAACTGCACGTGTTATGTTATACAAGTGGGATTTTTTTTTAAAATAATGGAGTTAACTTGCCTTTTTTCAAGGATCTTAATATGTACTTTTATTATATAATAAAATATTCAATTACACTATCACCTTGACATACACAATGATCTAATTAATAACCATCACCAAAATAGCGTGATAGGATAGGTATGACATTTTTATTTTTAGTTAGAAATTTTGAATTGGGAACTTTCGCGTATAGTCACTCAAAAATAGCTTAATTACGCTCCATAATTATAGTTTGCTAATTACCATTCGTAGCTACATGTTATAGGGAGGAGAGTGACGAGCGAGATTGGGAAAGGGAGGAGAGAGGCGAGCGAGAGAGGGCAGAGAGTGGGAGAGAGGTTAATTGTATATGTATATCGATTAGATAATTGTATATATGTAACTGGTATACATATGTATTTGTATATATCTGGCGAGCGAGATTGGAAGAGGGAGGAGAGAGGCGAGCGAGATTGGGAGAGGGAGGAGAGAGGCAAGCGAGAGAGGGAAATAATTTGAATAATTCACATCTCGTTTGTATAATTCATGTGTTTTTGTATAATTGAGTAATACAAAGTCTGGAATTATATAAATATGATAAAACTCGAAATAACGAACTAATACAAACATAAACATATATAAACTTTAAACAGTTATACAAATTATATTATACAAATCTGAAAACTACACGTTTATACAAACTTTAAAAAGTTATACAAAAAAGATTGAATGTATATGGTGATAAAACTGAAAAATCAAAGGAAATCATCGTCATATACAAAAACAAATCATCGACAAATCAAACGAAGAATTATTAGTTGTGAATTATACAAATATGGCGAATTATACAAACGTGATTAATTATACAAACTCGAAGTCAGCCCACGTAATTAATGGTTAATATTAGTCGTGAGTGATAATTATAGCAAACTATAACTATGATAAGTAATTAAATAATATAAGTTTACTTAACCACCCATAGAAAAAAAACATTTAGTTTTGGTCTAATATTGTTGTTATGACCAGTAAATAATATCATCCTTATAATAGACTCCTTTGCAAAAAAAAAGAACAAACAACATAATACATAGTAAGCATAATTCTGATGTCACTCTTTACAACGACTAATTTTTGATACATCAGTTTTTATACAATTCAGACACCTTATAATTTTTGATACACCAATCTTATCTAATTGATTATTTATCAATTTTTAGAATTACAGATTAAGTAAAATGATGTACATTATGATTTAACAATGTTGTCCAATTCAATTTAAGTGCTCCCCCCCCCCCTTCTTGTTACGTTTTCTACACTAAAAAATTCAGTTCAATGAAGATCACTTAAATTTTAGCATCATAATATTGAGAATCGAATCGAATATTGAAGCTTTTAAAAAGTAGAATCGAAATTGATCAATTAATTTGGTTCAGTTTGATTTTTCGGTAATTGGGTATTTATGCTCATCCTTAGTGTGTATAACGGTATGAATATATATGAGACATTTGTATAACGATAAGGATATATATGTGTCACTTTCATAACGAGGGCATATCAGTTTCAAATAACAAAGTTGAGGATATATCACTCTTTTCCCTAAAAAAAATAAAAAAATTAAAAGAAGAAGATAGCTTTATATAACACTACAACAAAAGATGCTTTTTATGGCATTTATTTAATGGCAATAAGTGAAATGCCACTAATACAAGTTTGGCATATCGGCGGTGGAATCTGACACAACGGTGGTGGAGTTCGGTACAATGCGGTGGGATTTAGTGCATCAGTGCTATTGATGAGAAGAAAGACGTGTTGACACTCAATTTTGACCCACCACGATATAAATTAATTTTCGAGCTTCTTAGATTCCATACAAATTAGAATAATTAGCTTTATAAAATTCGTATGGAATCTAAGAAGCTCTTCAATTGAATTAATTGGGTTTAAAGTATATTCATAATTTGGAGCTATTTAGTTTATTAATGTAATTATTTTGGAAGCTTGTTTTATTAATTTACCATAACTTAGGTTGTGATTATAATTTTTTTGAAATAATTAGTTTATAATTGAGTTAGTTATTTTATTTCGTTAAAATTAAGAAGTTCGTTAATTAATTAATTTAATTCATCATGTTTAAATTCTAGCCGGATATACTAAATTAACTCAATTCAGCTATGTTTTGAATTTTATATGGTCATAATTGCAATCCTCTTGGGCTCCTATCTTCTTCCCCTCATATTCCGGATGGGCCATCAGGCCCCCATATCCCCGTCTCCCTTGAGTTAGCCGGCAGAAAATCGATGAACAGGTCAAAAATCAAAGACGAAACACATGCTGAAAAATTGAGATAGTACAGGTCAAAAAATATCAAAGGCAAAAATGGGTCCAAAAGCTTTAGACAATCTCAGCAGGCCCAAAGAATGGCCCAGCAGCAAAAGTATTGATTGAGTATGCATGTTTTGGGCATTTTTAGTTTTAGGACAGGTTCTGAATTTGGGCCGAAGGCTCAAATTTGACATTCTCTCCCTTTTCCTCCTTATTTCTTTGTTATTGAACTAACTAACACTTTATTTGACTTCGGTTTAAATTTATTTAAATTCCCAAAGATGATCATTTCTCATTATTTTTATATAATCAAATCAAAATAGTTATATTTCTATACAGGGTTTTATTTCTATATCTTTGTCTTGTCACCTAATTTACTTCCCTTTAGTTCATTACCCCTTTAAGATAATTATAATAATAATAATAGATTTTTTTTATTCCATACTTAGTTTTATTTTATTAGTCCCGTCAACACTTGAGGTTTTCCCTTTAAAAGTTTTCTTTTAGTTATTCCCCTTAATAATAGTAACAATAATAAATAAATAAAAAGTGAATTTCTTTGTTACTTAGTTAATATTTTCTCAAAAAATTAGTCAAAACTATTTTTTAGTCAAATCGCCGGTCAACCGCAAGTTAACGGACATTTCGAGTGCCTAAAACCTTCTCGGAATGTACATTGAACTTCGAACCCTTTTATTTTCAATTGATTTTTATCTGTTTAAGTCTTTTGAAAACTTTAAATTTTTTTCTTGATTTTTACTAAAAAAATTAAGTGGCGACTCTGTTCTTTTGGAAATTCGATTCCTCTTAAATCATAAGTTTAATCGATTTTTCAAAAACTTAGTCATTTTTCTTTTATTTATATTTTCGAGTAAAACAAGACGAATCAAAGCCTTTGATGTCTCTTCCAGAGCTCACCGTCAGTAATCTGTATTTGTGTAAGCAAATTCATCATCGCCGATTGCCTCATATTTGATCTGATTGAATTGAAACTGTACGGCCATGCCGTTTAGTGACTACTAATATCCATTTTATTCAGTTGTTGGGTCATGTATGGGTGTATGTTCTAGAGTTCTATCTTTTATAGTAAATATTGTTTGAATTGATGCATGTGTTTCTATATCAGATCTTGTGTCCAATAAAATTGGTGCAGAATTGCAAATAGCAACCAAACTAGCTGTTGTGGAGTTTGATTTTTGATCTCCTATTTGAAGGTAAACAACTAAACTTAGTAGCTAATTGAAATCTTATTTATTCATATAAAATTCAATTTTTCAATAACTAGGATAACATCACCATGATGAAGAACTTCCTTCAGGTTCATGTTGGGAAAACGCGGACAAGCACAAAAGATATATATGATAAAAGTAATGGAAATAAAATGGGATCCTGGTGTTGGATCAAGGCAGATCTAATTCCGGTTGATTTTGAAGTGTTAGCAGAAAGAGAAGAATTGACACAGATTGCAGATGCTCGTGATCCCGAAAGATGCCACGATTTATCTAGTGTAAAAATTTGTTGATCCATTTCTTTGTTTCTACACTGTTGAATACATTCTTTTCTTTTTGATAATTCATATCTTTTTACCTCGAGTAGACAAAGAAGTGGATGTATTGAGTTTGAATGTTGTTAAGTGAATGACATTGTTTTGAATTTGGTAAATTTCTCTATTATTGCCTTTCTACTTATTTCTCTTGTGAATTTTATTTTTGTAGTTTTAAAATAGTGATTGACTAAATATGTGAATTAAGGTGAATTCATGGCTGATTTTATTTTTCATGGTAAATGACACTAAAATAAGTCTCCTTTACTGGCAATTGTTATATCTTTACCGTTAATTGCAAAAGCCACAAAATAGGCTTGATATTACATTTCTAAGGTAGTTTTAACGGCAATAGTAATTGCCACTGAATAAATGCCGCAAAAAGTAATTACTTTTAGCGGCAATAATATTGGTCTTTATCGGCACTCTATATAAATGCCGCTAAAGGCTTTAGCGACATTGGATGCAATGACATTTTATTAAATGCCACTAAATATTTTTGTAAAGAAAAATTTATTGCCACTAAAGGTTTCTTTTAGTGTAGTGAAACATCCATAAATTTAATTTAGAGCACACATAATAACGCATCGATGATTTATCACGAAGCCAACAATAACACATTTACTCATACACATTTTTCTTCATAACTTAATTAATCTGTATAGAAGAAAGATCAACAATACAACTTTATTAGAAACACACATAAATAGGACGGAGTACATTTTGGGACTTCCTCCGTCCCAAAATTTTAGATATTCTTCATATCAAATTAAGAAGCCACACGTCTTAGTTGTAAAGCCATCAATTGGATTGGTTCTCTCTTTACATAGAGGGCAGACAAAAATGGCCACACTAAAGCAATCCATGTCTGTTGTACAAGGTTGATTGCACATAGCTTGCAATTTTGAAGTTCCAGACATATCAACTGCATGCATGAATATATTTAAGGGCTAATAAACTATAATGTAAAATTATTTAAATATGATATGTTATGTATTGGTCTTAATGCATGATGACTTTCATAAAATTATACTAGTAATAGTAATTAGAGATGTCAAATTAGTAGGCTAAGATGAATTTGGCCCATCTGATCAAAATAAGATGAGTTAATGAATAAACATGGTATTTGTTTGTTCAAAATTACTTGAATACTGAAATAAAAAAAAGACAAGTTTAAAGTTAGGAACCAATAGTCATGGTCAAGAGAAGAAAGAAGAAAATAGCCAACTTGTTCATTGAGGCCATATTTGCAAATTAAAGCTAATTTGGATTATACTAATTAGCAGAAGATAAATGTGTATGTGTGGTGATTTTTTTCATGGAGAAAGGATCATATTTATAAGCCCCAAAAGTACACTAATATTAGTAATTAATTAATATTCATCGACAGTGGACAAAAAAATTACATGCTCACTTTATTTAAAAATACTTACTTTTTTCCTCTTAATTAATATATTCATATATTGTTAATATCTAAATAAAAATAATTTAAAAAGTATTATATGATAACTTGGACTCTAAATTAATTATACTAGTTTGTTTAGGATTCTTACTTGATTTAGCAAAAATAAAAAAGGATTCTTTCACGCTTTCTTCTCATTATTTTCATTATATGATAACTTGGACTCTAAATTAATTATACAAATATATTTAGGATTCTTACTTGGTTTAGCAAAAATAAAAAATGATTCTTTCACGCTATCTTCTCATTATTTTCATGCTCATTTTCTCTCCCACCATTGAAGCAACTCACGTACACCATTAAAACAATTTGAGATAATTATCAATAATAACTTATTAGAAATACTTATTTTTCTTGTCTATATTCAACTAGTATATTTTGGAATTTTGTCTATAAGCTGATCTATAGAAAAACTGAATACGGTAATTTAGCTTAAAAGTTCAAAATATTTTCCAATGCTAATGTATATATATATTTGGTGAGCGAGATTGGGAGAGGAAAGAGAGAGGCGAGCAAGACTGGGAGAGGGAAAAGAGGCGAGCGAGAGAGTGGCGAACTGTATATGTATATATATCAGATAATTGTATATATATATAACTGATATACATATGTATTTGTGTATCTGGCGAGCGAAATTGGGAGAGGGAGGAGAGAGGCGAGCGAGATTGGGAGAGAGATGAGAGAGGCAAGCGAGAAAGGGCAGAGAGAGGAGAGAGGCTAATTGTATTTGTATATTTGTCATATAATTGTATATGTATTCGTATAATTTGTATTTGTATATGTATAAAAGAGGGACAAGCGGCGTAATTAGAGGTAAAATTAAGTTGTGAGCCGTAATTAATTCAAACTATAGCTATGTTAGCTAATTAACTAGTATATGTTTGTCTTTCCGCATAATTTTCCCTTTTTAAATCTCTGGCCGAGACTGGGTTGGGCTTCCATCTTCCTTGTTTCCTATAGGTGGAAGTAGAGCATTTATTATCCAATAGGTGAAAGAAAGACATTTTAAAGCTATTTTTAATACGTTACAAACATTTTTAACCCTTTTCCCCGTATTTACCAATGTACGCAGGTTCAATTTAAAACAATCTATTGAACAATTAGTGTTGGTGACTTGGTGTAATATAGTTGTTGTGATACTTATTAATTAGTTTATTCTGTTATCATAGTTATATAAAGTTATTTAACAAGAATTTCAATTTTGTAATCTTAAATTAAATATATTTGAAATGTTTAAAATGTATTTTAATCTTGTAGTTTTAAACATGTTATATGGAAAGTTAGAATTAAAGAGTTGTCACAAAATAAAAATAAATAAACATAACACAAACAAATCGAAACGAAGGAAATAACACACATAATGCATTGATGATTTACCACAAAACCAACAATAACAGTACTTCTTATATATTCATATTACATAATTTATTCATAACTTAATCAATATCGCAAAGACATGACACGACTTTATTAGAAACACACACATACATATAGATATAGATATAGATACAGATATCTGATACAAACACGATGGTTGTTTTGGGACGGAGAGAGTATCAATACGTACTCTCTCCGTCCCAAATTTTTCGATTTTCTTCATGGCAAGAAGCCACATTCACTGTATTTAGTGTCATCAAAGGGGTTTGTTCTCTGAAAACAGAAACGACAAAGAGTAAAGCCAGTGCAATCACTGTTAGACGAACAACGATCAGAACAGCTAGCCATAACTTGTAATTTTGAACTTCCAGGCATATCAACTGCATGCATGCAAAAAAAAATTAGGGTTACTTAAAATGTACGTAAAAATCATCCAAAATTATATGTAAAATATATAAATGTACGTACCATGATATGATATGTATATATGTATCCGGTCATAACTCGATTTGTCCAATTTCTATTATGTGTTAATTGTTTTATTTTATCCTTTACAAATTTATTTTGTACCTAATAACACTATGTTTTTTCTTGCTTATATATGTTATGATCTATATTTAACATATCGAATAATTATTTTTTGAAAAGATTGTTCATGGATAAAATGGGCGGGTCACAAACTTGGATGGATTGATCAATGAGTTATGTTTTCATAGACTAATTTGCTACGCACCTATAATAGTATTCTCTCATTTCAATTTATTTGTCTGATTTTGATATGAAATTTAAGAAAATAAAGAAGATATTTAAATTTAGTCATCTTATTTTAAAAGTACGTAGAATGTATCATAATATCATTTAACCTTGTGTTCTTAAATATGTCACCTAGAAAGTTAGAATTTAAGAGTTGCAAAAAAATTATTTTTATTTTAAATAAATAAATAATAATAATAATAATAATATAAAAAAACACAAATAAGCTGAAACGAAGAAATAGTAAATAGAAAAAAAAGTAAGTTACGAACCAATAGCGATAGCCAAAAGAAGAACGAAGAAGATAGCAAACTTGTTCACTTGAGCCATATTTGCAAATTAACACTAAATTAATGTGTGGTGATGGTTTTTCTTTCATAGAGAAGGATCTTATTTATAAGCCTCCAAGTATACTAATAATTTATAAATTAATTACTCATTTGACTTTTCTCTTTTATTTTTTAATTTTTTTTATAGGTAAGACGATTTGCTTTCATTTGTTCCAAAGAAAAAAAAAACCAACAAATTAAAAAAAAACACACTATTATTCTCTTGCCAAACCCTCTAGCTAGCCTACATTCTTTAGTCCTAAGGTAACTAGAGGTAAATTATTATTAAATTAATAGAAAAAAATCTTATCAAGAGCTCATCGATGAATCTCCGTTAAAGAATTAATCTAAATAGTCATTTATCAAATTAATTAAATTAAAAAATAGTCAATAACTATAAAATATACATATATAAAAAATTCATGTACAATATATTATATGATTGTGTTTATATAATTAATATATAATCTAATGTATATGTGTACCGGTTTTAAAACAGGAGATTTATCAACTTGAAAACTGTACTTGAGGGGTGTATAAGGAAAATATTTTCCTGTAAAATATTTATTAAGAGAATAAGTGAAGTTTAGTTACTTATTTTTCATGTTTAATTTAATATATTGACAAGAATATATCTTTAAAGTATTTGTATATAATTTAGACTAGATAAAACTATGAGAGGTGGGGGATAGGGGCTATGGGAGTGGGAGATAAAGATGAGGGGTGTTAGAGGGCGAGAACGACATGAAATATTATTTGTGAAACTTATTTTCCCTATTTTCACAAAAATAAAAAATAAATCATTTTCCGTCGTATCGTACACACCTATATATATATAGAGGAATGTTATTCCATGTACGATCATAGGTAGTGCATTTAACTCATCTCTTTTAATTTGCCCCCTAAGATGGCTATGCTATCCTCCTTCTAAAATAAAATAATTAGAGAGTCGATAATCATGTATTCATCTATTTTCTTCGATCCATTTTTTATCATATTTAAAGTATATTTCTTAAGAAAATATCAACCAAAAGGTAAGTTATCTAAATTATTTTTATTCATTTATTGATATCAATTGAATACTATTTTTTTCTACCATATATAATGAATCTTTCTCCATAATATTTTTTTTTTACTAAGAGAAAAGGTACAAAATACAGAAAACTTGTTAATTTTGATTAAAAGTATATTTTGTGTTTAACCTACGTAAGCTAGATTGTTACAATTACTAAAAATTAGCTAGCATGGTTAAATTTTGTACAACTTGTTAATATTTAACCACAATTTAATTAGGAGGCAAATGGCAACTAAATAAAAGTACTCCTAGCAAAAAATACAGAATTAGTTCCAGCAAAAAATGTGTTGGAGTTGGAAAAAAAATCCTAAATTAGTTACGCGAGTTTCGGGGAGGGCGTACCAAAAATGCTCTGGGCATAAATTAAAGACGTAGATTCATAAGGCGTAAGTTTTAAAATTTGAGGCATAAGCCTCAAGCATAAAAACGTAAGTCTTGGGCGTAACGTAGGCCCAGATGTTTTTAATTTTATTTTTTTGAACCTTTTTTACTTTAAATTATATTTTATTATTATTGGTGTAATGATATTTCTCAAATAGTAATTATAATACTCTTTTTCTTCATTATTGATTATTAATACTTATCTCAAATAAAAATCATAATATAATTTCTATATATTATAAGTTATTTATAAAAATTTATTTGTAAAATCATTAAAAGGCTTACTTTTGCTTATTTATTAGTAATAAAATTATAAAATTGAATATACATGAGACTACGCCCCGTATATTCATGAGACTTACGCTCCAGGTCTCAGGCCTTACGCCTCGCCCCGTACCGTATAAAACGTCTCGCCTCACTCCTCCATCTTTTAAAACACTGGATGTGATATATATAATTCAATAATGTAGTTTAATCACATGTATTTAATTTGTTTTAATAAAATGAAATTCGTATTTACATTATTTGATTTTGGTAGCTCACATGTTTCATGACCATTTATTATCTTTTCACTTCATTGACTATAGGAGTAAGAAGCTGGTGGAAGTTTTTTTTTTTTTTTACATAAAATTTAAAATATTTATATAATATAAATTAAGCATAAAAAAAGTCAGTGTCATGACTAACCATAATTGTTCGGTGGGTTTATCCTGCGTAACGTTGAAAGTATTAGACGATCTCAATTTATCCCATCATTTATATATTAATAGTAGAATAAATTATTCCTCATACATAATTAATCAAACATAAAAAAAATAAGTAAGAAAATTCAAAAAAAAATTAATCATTTTTGTGCTTAAAAATTTGCAGAATTATGTCGGTATACATGTCAAACTCATCAATTAAATGAAAAAAAACTACTCCATTCATTTCAAATTGATTATCCAGTTTTTACTTGACACAAAATCGAAGAAAGTCAAAGGAGATTTTTTTATATTGTGATATTAAGCATATCACGTGAAAATTTGATACGTATTACAAAAATGACCGAAAAGGAAAAGATACATTTCTTTTTAAATGAACTAAAAAGAAAAATAAAACAAATAAATTGAAATTGAGGCATATCTATGAATGATTGTTTTAAAAAAATATATAAATAGTGTATATCTATGAATGATTGTTTTAAAAAACAATATATAAATGGTGTAGAGTTGTCCTCCTAATTAAGAGCCATGCATAAACGTGGAATAATGTTGAAAACCGAATCTTTTAATTTAGTGAACATATATATATATGGATAACCCCACAATAATTTACATAGTAAACAAATTAAATACAATGAAGAAGGTCCTACATGCCAATAAAAATGAATTTTAAAATAAGAGTGAGTTATTAATTTCCTCCTAATGAAGATGTATAAATTGTGAAGAATGGACACAACATTTTCAATATACTCATTCTATTAACT
>JAJOOS010021002.1:0-18932 GCA_029582725.1 Solanum chiquidenum
AATTTTCAGCTAACTGGCTGTTGACTCTCATCTACGGTCAGACCTACGGACCGTGGATCGAACGACGGTCCGTGCTGGTCGACCGTAGTTCGTGTCAGAGGCTGGGTAGAGGAGGTCTTGATCTACGGACACAGACCACGGACCGTGGGTCTGTCCGTGAGTCGGGACTTAGCTGATTTTTCTGAGCTGGTTTGCAGTGTCCATCTACGGACCACCAGCACGGACCGTAAGTCATCCCACGGTCCGTAGGTGGTGCCCGTAGCTTCTAATTTTCTGAATTTTTTTCTGGGTCTAATTTCTGAGGTGTTACATAAATGATATCTAAATACCCTTCGGTATACTTTTAGGACACTGATGACCTTACTGTCCAAATTTTGGGTTGTATATATCCCTTGATCTAACGGAGAGATACGTGTCATAATCTTAACCGCATATCCAAAATTTATTTATTTTTTATCCATAATTAAAAAGTTCAACCCAAAAACCTGCCTAGATAATTATAACCCACCCCCACCCCCACCTAAAAAAAAACCAATCCCAAATAAACTCCAATTTTCGTTTCTTCATTGTTCCACCAACCATTGGCAACCAATTAACACCCCCACCGAACCCACACCGGAACTCCACCACACCATCTCGACTCATCTTCTCCGATGAAGTTTCACAACAAAACCACCTCTAATTGCTACTAAACTCAACTCCCTCGCTCCAGGTGAAATCAGTGATGCAGTGAACCTTCGACCATCATGAACTCGTCTCTCCTTCATCACTGCGCCAGTAGAACCGGCGAACAGAACTAGAAAGCTTCGAATCAATTTACAATCGCAAAATTTATAACTTTTTTTGCCTTATTGAAATTCCAATTTATAAACATCTGGGTTTTGTCAATTTTGATAGTTGGTGATGATTTCTCAATCAAAATCTCTCACTAATACCTCAGGAGTTCAAAATAAACCGAAAAATCTCTTTGTCCTTTCTCCCATCTTTCCCTCTATCCTTCTCGAAATCAAACATATTGTTATTGACTCACATTTGTGCTACCTTTATCAGGTTTATTGATCACACAAGAGAGGAGCATGTATACTTAGGGGATTTTGGGTTATAATATGTGTGTGGGTCTTTTTATTTTTTGGTCTTTGTCGGAGAAGATGAAACTAGAGCATATTTGCCATTCACTCTAACGGAAGACCAAATAGGGACACGTAGCGTAATCCTACGGAGGGACCCGATTAGACCAATTAATTAAACCCAAATTTTAAAAACTCACCCATATAACCCATTCGAATTAAAAAATCCTGACCTAATCTAAAACATCTTTAGAGTGCATTTCTTGAAGTAAATCCCTCGATCCTATCGTCATCTCTTTTCCTATTCTCAATATTCAAGATCTCATCCATGGTGGAAATTCATTTGCTAGAGAAACTTATTACACTATCTATCAAATTTATTTCCTTATTTACACTATTTAAGTTGAAAATATAAAACCTTTACACATAAACATGTCACAAAAGACTCTTTATCAACCAATCACCACATATCAAAATTAAAACCTCAATACTACATCACATAAGAAAATTTCAACAAGATTTAGAGCTCAGATCAGATGACATTAGGAGTGTGCAAAAATCGAACTGACCAATAAATCAGACCGAAAAAATGTTATTGAGTTATTGTTATTGGGTTTTTAATGGGTTTATAAAAAAAGATATTGGGTTATTGGTTCGATTTTGGTTTTTACTATTGGGTTATCGGTTTACCCAATAACCCAATAAGACAGTAATAATTTACTAATTTATCATTCCTAAATATTAATAATTTAATATGTAACTAGACACTATAATTATAGCAAATTAGCAGTACTTTACCCACTTCACACTAGGCCACTTTAGTCTTTACTGTTTACTCAAAACCTAAAGACTAAAGTAAGGGTTGACAATTGTTGTTATTTGATTTTAGTTTTAGTTTTAGTTTTATTTGTAATTGTAAGTCGTAGCTTTTGCAAGTTTGTAAAGGTCTGTAATTTGATTAACATCATAAATTTCATACTATATTTTGGTGGTGACTTGTAACTGTAGCATTCGTATTACATTTGCTCTTATTGATGTAATTTCTCATTATCTTTCTTGTTTCACTATATCAAAGCATTTAGAGAAGTGAGAAGTCATATATTATTTTATGGACATTTTCTTATTGGGTAAACCAAAAATCGAACGATAACCACCAAAAATTGATAAACCCAAAATCGATAAAAAATATCTTATTGATTTGTTATTGGGTTAGCATATTTAAAAACTAAAAATCGATAATACATAAAACCGAACAGAACCGACCGATGCACAACCCTAGATGAAATACTTAGAAATTCATTATGCAACTAGAAAAAAAAAGGAAAGGGAGAAATGACCAGAAGCCATAGAAAAGCTCCCTGAAACACTCACTCCTTTTCCCTTTCCTACAAATTTCACAAACTCTTCCACTTCATCTTACAGATATTATTCCCACTGAACTACAGAAGTCGCGGAAGGATAGAAGCCCTAAAATATGAGGTTCACAAAATAGAAGTAGAGGTGTACGTCATAGATGTTTTAAAAATTGGCTTTTCGGTTTTGTCGTTCCAACTCTCAAATTGTTTGTGTGTGATTACAATGTGTATTTGTAGAAGCAGAGGATGAGTGTGCATTGAATTGAATAAGCACTCGAGCAAACAGATCTGAAGTTGGAAACTAGAAGAATGAGAACTTTTTGCTTGGAGGAAGAAGAGGAAACTGAAGTTTAGTATTTATTAGATGATGAAGTTCTACATACAAATGTTGTAGTTGTCACTAGCGACAAGGTGTCGTAGGATTGATCGAGGATTTGGGGGATTTTGATTTGGGTATATTATCAGGATGTTAGTGAGTGGATGGGTATAGAATATTTGGGCGGGTTTTTATTAACCCAGATGGGTTCTTTATTTTTGGGTTAAATTTAGTAAAATATCGGGTAGAGACACATGATGACGTCACATGTCCGTCCGTTAGAGTGAAGGGCAAATATGCTCTAGTTTTTGGACGGTAGGGGCACCAAAGTTTAAAAAATATGACGGAGGGTATTCGTATACCATTTTTGAAAATTCAGGGATATATTTATCCATTTTTTCAATTTTTAATGATACCTTAGGTAGGAAACTCACACATCTTATAGTTTAAATATGAAATCCAAAAAGTCTAAATATTTTATGTGTATGTTTACCCTTTTAACTCCATTAAATATTAAATATTAAATATGCTTGTAATACTTCCTCTGTCTATATTTACTTGTTCACTATGCTATTTTGAGATGTCCAACAATATATGTCCAGTTTATAAAATTAATAAATTATTTATCATGTTCTGTATATTTTACCTTTGCTATTAAATATTAATATATTAATTTTTCAATTTTCTGATTGCTGAAGGAAACTGATGGAACATGTCAAAGGAACAGGTTCGACGAAGCTGACTGACGAGTTAGAGTTAGAGTTACACTAGGACAAGACTACTAAATCCTAATTTATGTACAAGTCTATATTTTGTACGACTAAAGCTGATGTAGTCGACTAGGATAAGGTGTAAATAATATATTTGTGTTGTATTAGGATTCCTAGTGTAGCTAGTATAGGACTATTCCCCTATATAAGGAGTATGTAACTCAACCATTCAATTATCAATACAATCCTTGATTTCTCCATACTTACGTGAGATTTTTGCATGGTATCAGAGCAATAAAGCTTTTCCGCTCTTTAACGTATTAGATCAAAACAACCATAATATCGAACTGCAATGGCCTCTTCTACCAACACTCTTTCGACCTCTTCACTTCATCATCTTATTTCGTCCTGCTCCATTAAACTTAAGCCAACGAACTATCTTATATGGAGGACACAAATGTCTCAGTTGATTCAAGTGATGAGATTAACCTACCTCATCACAAAACCACCTAAAGATACATGTTCCACTGGACAGACTATTGAGAAAGTTGTAGCAGGCGAGAAGGGTGATGAATACAACAACATTGTTGATGACTGGGAGGAGAAGGATGTGTTGCTAAGGAGTTGGATCTCAAGCACATTGACAGAAGAAAACATGTACTTGATCGTAGGCTGATCAACTGCCAAGGAGATGTGGGAATGCTTGGAAGAAGCTTATCTTCAAGCAACAAAAGATAAAGAGTTCCAGCTCAAAAAATAACTGTAAAGTGTGAAGCTAGGAACCAAAACAATTGACGAATATATTAAGGAATTTAAAGGCATATGTGATGGCCTTGCAACCATTCACAAGCCTGTAGATGAAGATAGCAAAGTGATTAATTTTGCTAAAGGTTTAGGTCTTAAGTACAAGACCTTTAGGACTGTCATTCTAGGTAAGGCACCATATCCTACTTTTAATCAATTTGTTAATGCTCTCAGGGGTTTTGATATGAGGGAGGATGAAGAAGAAGTGCCTCAACAAAACCATAACATGGCATTCTCTGCCTAAAAAGGCAGGAAAAGAGGAAACAATAATTTTAATTCCAGAGGAAGAGGCTTTAAGCCTGCTGGACAAGGAGCATGTTCTTATAAAAACAGAAATGGACTAGGTCCTCAGAACAGTACTTCAAGTGGAAGTCATGAGAGGAACAATACCGATCCGTGTCAAATTTGTGGTAGGAATAACCATACTGCTCTTAAGTGTTTTTACAGGTGGGATTATTCTTACCAAGCCACATATGAGCTACCACAAGCATTAACTGCTACTAATCTACAAAACACTACTGATGACACCTTGTGTGTGGACTCAGGAGCAAGTAGTCATATGACACTTAACTCAGGTATCCTAACTGATCTTAAACACTACAATGGACCAGATAAAATCATTACTGAGAATGGATCAAAGTTAGACATAACACATGTTGGGAACATATCCGGATCAGGTCTAAAGTTAAAATAAGTTCTTGTAGTCCCTAAGATTAATAAAAATTTACTCTCAGTTAGTAAGCTTGCAAAGGATAATTGTTGCACTCTTGAATTTGATGAAACTAACTTTGTTGTAAAGGACAAGAAGACAAGGACACTGCTGGCCAAGGGAACTAAAAGGAATGGACTCTATGCTTTGGAAGATAACAATCTCTATGCTTTAACTGCTGCACACAATTGGAACACGTCAGACAACATGTGGCATACTAGATTAGGACACCCTAGTTTGAAGTCTTTAAAAGTTTTGAATAGTAATAGTTCATTATTAGTAGTTGAAATAAAATGCTACTGTTTGTTCAAGTTGTCAGTTGGGAAAGAGTTGTAAACTTCCATTTGGTTTGAGAAATAAAATTGAGAAAGAACCTTTATTGAAAATCCATTGTGATTTATGGGGACCTGCTCCTATCGAATCTTCCCAACATATGAAATATTATGTCATTTTTTTTATGATCACACGAGTTATACATGGATTTATCCACTGAAAAAGAAATCTGATTTTTTTGAGGTCTTTGTAAAATTCCAGAAAATGGTGGAAAAATAATTTTCTAAAGAAATTAAGATTTTTCGGTGTGATGGAGGTGGTGAGTTTATCCAAACACACTTTATCAAGCATTTGGAAGATTATGTCATTGTGAGACATATTTCATGTCCTAACACATCTGAACAAAATGGAGTTGCAGAGAGAAAACATAGGCATATTGTGGAGATTGGCTTAACTCTACTACTTCATGCTAACCTACATTTGTTTCTATGGATTGAGGCTTTCCTCACTGCAGTATTCCTAATTAATAGACTGCATTCCTCAGTCCTAAAGATGGTGACTCCATTTGTTAAGTTGTATGGGAAACAACCTGATTACAATAGCCTAAAAGTGTTTGGGTGTAGATGTTTTCCATATATCAAGGGTAGCAACAAGTTCAGCCCAAAGACTTATCCTTGTGTGTTCATAGGGTAAAACAGCTTACATAAAGGATATAGATGTTATCATCCACCTACAAGGAGGTTCTACATATCCAGACATGTTGTGTTTGATGAAAACACATTACCCTATGTGTCTCCAAATCAATCTCAGACTAACATTGATTTCTCACCTCACCTTGCTACTTTTATTGAATATTTCTCTAAACTGCATGCACATGATAATTCTGATTCAGGGGAAGTACATGCTGTTAGTACACACGTTAATGGTGATAATTTTGCTACTGCTCGTATACTCATTGATGATGAAAGTACCATTGACCTCTCATATCAGACGCTGAGGAACAAGTTGAAAGTGATGATCCATACAGTAGTATTGAAGCTCCAGCTGTAGATTTTAGATCTGCTAGTGGCAGTGAGGAACAGGTTGCACTTACAGCTCCAGTCAATGAGCATCATCAAACAACTACTTTAGTTGATGTACCTGTTGACCATCAATCTGACAATGATACACTCCAGTCAGCTACTTTAGTTGATGTACCAGTTGAGGTACCTCCTGCACCACAAGGGAATCATATAATCACTAGACACAAGGCGAAGGAACACCACTTATCACTTGTTGCTCGCAGCAATAAGGAAGCACTTAAGTCACCTCATTGGCTTGCAGCAATACATGAGTAAATCAATGCTTTACACACTAACAAGACATGAATATTGGTGCCCAAATCTCCTGGTATATATTTGGTTGGCTCAAAATGGGTGTTCAAGACCAAATTAAAAGCTGATGGAACAATAGATAGATACAAAGCCAGACTTGTGGCCAGGGGATTCTCTCAGCTTGAAGGCATAGACTTTGAAGAAACTTTAAGCCTTGTGGTTAAAGCCACAACTATTAGAGTAGTTTTATCCATTACCATCAGCTCAAGGTGGGAAATTCGACAACTCGATGTCAAAAATGTTTTTCTTCATGGGTTCCTACAAGAAGAGGTGTACATGAGTCAACCTCCTGGATTTATTGATCCCAAGTATCCTCAGCATGTGTGTCTACTTAAAAATACCTTGTATGGTCTTAACAAGAGCCTGGTCTGCGTAACATCTCGCAACTATAAAGAACTAGAAGGAAGTTTAAAATCTGGAAATAATTATTTTTGGGAAGAATTTAAAAATCTGGAAATTTGGTAAAGGTGTTAAAGTGAGTTTTTGGTCAACTTCAAATGGCCATAATTTCTAGCTCAATATGAGTTAGGTGTGATTCCAAATATGGTTGAAAATCCCTTGGAATGATCTTTCCAACGCCGCCAAGTTTGCGTGATTCTGAGTTCGTATGAGTAAGTTATTCTTTTCGAAAGTTGGATTGTTCGAATAAGAAAAGTCCAATACGGATTTTAGAAGGGTAGTTTGGTATTTTCCTTACCCAAGTTAATTAATTTGTTTTTAGGAGTTTAATTGGGTAAGTTCAGATTTTAGTCAGTTTTAGAAAAGTGAATTTCACGCTAGGGCTTGGAGAAAAGAGAAAGGAGAAAGGGAAGCAAGAACGTTCAAGATTCGTTCAAGATTCGTCGAGATTAGCTTGTGGATTTCATCGGGGGTGATCCCTACAAGGTATGTGAGATCACATAGCATTGGGTTAATTCACCCACGCACCAATTACGATTTATTTCAGCGAATTTAAGTTCTTGAAAGCTTAGAAATTGAGTTCTTGAATGGGTTTGTTAAAGTTTCATTAGATTCTTGTTTCGTTGAATTCGTTAAGGAGTTGTTTGATCCTAATATGTGATTTTAGGTTCGATTTCGAGTAGAATTTGATGTACTTTGAACATTTACTCGATTCTAAGTGTTGGCTAAAAGAACCCACAAAGTTTAGAGGGTTTAGAGCCAAAAACGAAGAAGAGATTTCGTCGGACGAAATCCGACATCAGTGGCGCGTCGCGGAGCTGGTTCCCAGTTTTGGGAGTTTTTGTTTCGCGTCGCGGAGTCATTTACCTCAAAAGTCATTTTTGAAACTAAAATTTAAAAGCCTCTCCGCGTCGCGGACCCACCTTCAGATATTGATTTTTGGTCTTTTTCTCATGTTTAGCTATCTAAATTCAATCCTAAACATCATGAGACCTTTCCAATCACAAATCACAATCCTTGAATCCATAATTCAATTCAAGGACCAGTTAAGAGTCAAGTCAAGAGTAGTTAAGATCAAAGTCAAGAGTCAAGTTAAGAGAAGTTCATAAAGTTTTCCAAAAGTCTTCTGCAAACGTTTTAACCTTGTTTTAAGAATTAAGTTTTGAGTTCAGTAAAGAGTAAAGTTGAAGTTCATTTCTTCAAAAGTATATGGGGACTAAGTATTCCCAAAGAGATTAAAAATGTTTTCACATTTAAATAAGAGCGGAAACTGAGATTTCCAAAGAGCATTCGGGCTAGTTTTCAGAAAAGAGTAATCACTTTTTAAATGAATCAAGAGGGGAAACTTTGATTTCAAGATAGCCTTTGAGCTAAGTTTTTGAGCAATTAACTCAAATCATAGAAAGAAGTATGTTTTAAACATAAAGAGCTAGTATCATCTTTTGGGAATAGTATTGAGCACCGATATGAGGACGAGATTGAGTTCAGATAACTCACGTCTCCATAAACCATGTAGCTATCATGGATAGAAAAGGGTCATACTTTTTAGATGAATCCTTTTCGCATAGACTAGTGGATCCACTTAGTAGTTCAGGTCCTATACTTGTGGACATGTATAGGATGCGCTGGCAGCGTGAGGAAGATCGTTGTATTATCATAATAGCTCTTATGTGATGGTTGCCGGTTAGAGAAACTCCCACAGCAATACTTATATTTTTATATACATCAGTTTATTTGTATTTTTACATACATCTTAGAGTTATTTGTATCTTTACATACACACAAAGTTGACATCATGTTTTAAACAACTTTTCTTTATATTGCACTTGTTTTAAACTGCTTTATATTGAAATGAGTTCAGTTATGTTAAGTTGAGTTGAGCCAAGTAAGTTCTTAAGTTCCTTTCAGATTATTTTCAAGCATATGTTATGTTTAGGATTCCGACTCGCATACTCATACATTCATTGTATTGATGTCAGTTGGCCTGCATCGTCTTGTGATGTAGAAGCAGGTAACTAGGATCGGCATTCAGTGCATCGTTGATCCAGTGAGCAGTTCAGAGTTTGTTTGTGTGCCTCTTTGCATTCCGGAGGATCCCTTTTGTTAACTTTCAGTATTAGATAGTTCATTAGTATGTTGTGGCCATATCCCGACATCCATCTCAATTGTTTTAGAGGCTTCATAGACAGTTAGATGTTAGTTCTTTAGTCTTTTCATTGTCAGTATTCCATGTTGAGACTTGAGTTGCCTTAATTGCCAGTTTAATGTTCTTTTATAACATTCTAGTTTATTATATAAACTTATTTTTGTTGAGTTTAAGTCTTCCATTGAGTAAGTAAGTCAAGCCAGGGGTTCGCTTAGGCCAGCAATGGTTCTCGAGTGCCAGTTCCTCTCAGGGTGTATGCTCGGGATGTGATAAACTTGGTATCAGAGCATAGCGTTCAAGAGTCCTAAGGAGTCTATGAAACCGTGTCTGTAGAGTCCGAGTTATCGGTGTGAAGCGCGCCACATCTATAATTAGGAGGCTGCAACATTAAGGAATTATCTCACTTCTTTCACACTCATTTCGTGCGTTAGAGTTTGATCTTTAAAAGGTTTCCTTCTAATCCGTGCTTGCGCGTGTTTTCAGATAGTCATGCCTCCATGAAGAGCTGTCAGAGGTCGCCTTGCTAGGCGAAATATTGAGGAGCAAGGGGTACCTAATGCACCCGAGATGCAATTTCAAGGAGAAGTTACTAATGTTGAGTTCAGAGAGACAATTAGGATGTTGAGTCAAGCTGTGACTAACCAGGTTGGTCAGCAAAGGGGAGCTCGATAGGAAGGAGCTGACACTTCAAGGATTCGTGAGTTCTTGAGGATGAACCCTCCAAGTTTCACGGGTTCGAGCACTATTGAGGATCCGGAGAACTTCATTGAGGAGTTGAAGAAGTTATATGAGGTCATGCATGTTGCTGATACTGAGCGAGTTGAACTAGCTACATATCAACTGAAGAATGTTGCTAGGACTTGGTTTGACCAATGGAAGGAGGGTAGAGCTGAGAATGCACCACCTACGAGTTGGGCTTGTTTTGAGGAGGCTTTCTTAGGGCATTTCTTTCCCCGAGAACTGAAAGAGGCTAAGGTACGAGAGTTCCTCACACTTAAGCAAGATTCTTTGAGTGTTTATGAGTATGGGTTGAAATTCACCCAACTGTCTCGCTATGCTCCAGAAATGGTTGCAGACATGAGGAGTAGGATGAGTTTGTTTGTTGCTGGGTTTTCCCTTCTATCAAGCAAAGAGGGCCGGGCAGTAATGCTTATTGGGGACATGGACATTTCGAGGTTGATGGTCTATGTGCAGCAAGTAGAGGAAGAGAAGCCAAGGGATAGAGAATAATTCAAGAATAAGAGGGCTAAGACAGGGAATGATTCCGGGAAGCAGAAGAGTAATGCCAACCTGTCATCCTTCCAATAAAACCAAAAGGGACCTGCTCTATCATCTGCTAGTGCACCTTCACCTAGGAACAAAGGTGAGTACAATGGTCAGAATTCCAGAGCTAAGTCTGCCTATTCTCAAGGTAGTGTGGAGCAAGGGGGTAGTACGCCTCCTGCCTGCGCCAAGTGTGGTAGGAACCACTCAGGTATTAGTCGTGAGGGCTCCACTGGTTGTTTCAAGTGTGGTCAGACTGGGCATTTCATGCGAGAGTGTCCAAAGAACAAGCAGGGAAATGATAATGGGGACAATAGAGCACAGTCTTCTTCAGTTTCTCCACCATACATAATTGCACCTAGAGGGGCTACTTCTGATACTGGCGGAGGAACAAACCGCTTAGATGCTATCAACAGTCGTCAAAAGCAAGAGAATTCACCAGATGTTGTCACTCGTATGATTCAAGTCTTTGACTTTACTATTTATGCCTTGCTAGATCCAGGATCGAGTTTATCTTTTGTAACTCCATATGTTGCTATGAACTTTAATGTTATTCCTGAGCAACTTAGTGAACCATTCAGTGTCTCTACTCCTGTTGTTGTGTCTATTCTAGCAGAGAGAGTCTATCGTGATTGTCATGTTTCCTTCAATCACAAGAGTACTATGGCTGATTTAATTGAGTTAGACATGGTAGATTTTGATGTCATTCTTGGTATGGACTGACTTCATGCCTGTTATGCCTCAGTTGATTGTAGAACTCGAGTAGTCAAGTTTCAGTTTCCAAATGAGCCAGTCTTAGAGTGGAAAAGCAGTTTAACAGTGCCTAAGGGTCGTTTCATTTCGTACTTTAAGGCAAGGAAGTTAGTTTCTAAGGGGTGTGTTATCACTTAGTCCGAGTTAATGACTCAAGTGTTGAGGTACCTCATATTCAGTCAGTTCCAGTAGTAAAAGAGTTTCCAGAAGTCTTTCTAGATGATCTTCCTAGAGTCCTTCCTGAGAGAGAGAGATAGACTTTGGTATAGATCTTCTTCTAGATACTCGTCCGATATTTATTCCGCCATATAGAATGGCACCAACAGAGTTGAAAGAGCAGTTAAAGGATCTTTTAGATAAGGGCTTTATTCGACCAAGTGTCTCACCTTGGGGAGCTCTGGTCTTATTTGTGAGAAAGAAAGATGGTTCCCTTAGGATGCGTATATATTACCGTCAGTTGAACAAGGTTACCATCAAGAACAAGTATCCTCTTCCAACAATTGATGATCTTTTCGATCAGCTTCGGGGTGCTTCTTGTTTCTCAAAAATTGACCTCAGATTAGGTTACCATCAGTTGAGAGTAAGGGAATGTGATATTCCAAAGACAGCTTTCAGGACCCGTTATGGTCATTATGAGTTTATGGTCATGCCGTTCGGTTTAACCAATGCACCTGCAACATTCATGGACCTTATGAATAGAGTATTCAAACCTTATTTAGATATGTTTGTTATCGTCTTTATTGATGGCATACTAATCTATTCAAGGAATGAAGAAGATCATGCTAGTCATCTCAGAATAGTTCTTCAGACTTTGAAAGATAAGGAGTTAATATGCTAAATTCTCTAAGTGTGAGTTTTGTCTTGAGTCTGTTGCATTCTTAGGCCATATTGTGTCTAGAGAGGGAATTAAAGTTGATACTCAGAAAATTGAGGCAGTGCAGAATTGGCCTAGACCCACATCTCCAACTGATATTAAGCGTTTCTTGAGTTTGGCTGGCTATTATAGAAGGTTTGTAGAGGGGTTCTCGCCTATTTCATCCACTTTGACCAAGTTAACTCAGAAGACAGTAAAGTTTCAATAGTCTGAAGCTTGTGAGAAAAGCTTTCAGGAATTGAAAAAGAGATTGACTACTGCCCCAATTTTAACATTACCAGAAGGTACTCAAGGTTTTATGGTGTACTGTGATGCATCTAGGGTTGGTTTGGGTTGTGTCTTAATGCAGAATGACAAAGTTATAGCTTATGCCTCCAGACAGTTGAAGGTTCATGAGAAGACTTACCCAACCCATGACTTAGAGTTGGCTGATGTAGTATTCGCTTTGAAAATATGGTGTCATTACTTGTATGGTGTGCATGTTGATGTATTCACTGATCACAAGAGTCTTCAATATGTGTTCACTAAGAAAGAGCTTAATCTCAGACAAAGGAGGTGGTTAGAATTACTTAAGGATTATGACATGAGTATTATTTATCACCCAGGTAAGGCTAATGTTGTTGTTGATGCCTTGAGCAGGTTGTCTATGGGTAGTACTGCCCATGTTGAGGAAGAAAAGAGAGAGTTAGCGAAAGATGTGCATAGACTTCCACGCTTAGGAGTCTGACTAATGGATTCCACAGAAGGAGGAGTAGTGGTGTTGAATGGGGCTGAATCTTCATTAGTGCCAGAAGTGAAAGAAAAGAAAGACCAAGACCCCATTTTTCTTGAATTGAAGGCAAATGTTCATAAGCAAAAAGTATTAG
Source organism: Solanum chiquidenum (assembly GCA_029582725.1). NCBI lineage: Eukaryota > Viridiplantae > Streptophyta > Magnoliopsida > Solanales > Solanaceae > Solanum > Solanum chiquidenum. The sequence continues at coordinate 12,909 of JAJOOS010021002.1, forward strand.
CTTTTGAACAAGGAGTAGATAGTGTATTGAGATATCAAGGTTGATTGTGTGTACCTATGGTGGATGGACTCCAAGAGAGGATCATGGAGGAAGCTCATAGCTCCAGATATTCCATTCATCCGGGTTCCACAAAGATGTATCGTGACTTGAGAGAGGTTTATTGGTGGAATAGCATGAAGAAGGGCATTGTAGAATTTGTCGCTAAGTGTCCAAATTGCCAACAAGTGAAAGTAGAGCACCAAAGGCTCGGTGGTTTGGCTCAGACTATAGAACTTTAGGAATGGAAGTGGGAGATGATTAATATGGATTTCATCACAAGTTTGCCAAGGTCTCGCAGACAACATGATTCTATTTGGGTAATTGTCGACAGAATGACAAAATCAACCTACTTTTTCCCGGTAAAGACTACCCATTCAGCAAAGGATTATGCCAGGTTATATATTCAGGAGGTGGTAAGACTTCATGGAGTCCCTGTTTCGATTATATCAGATAGGGGTGCACAATTTACTGGACAATTTTGGAAGTCATTCCAAAAAGGCTTAGGTTCAAAGGTGAACTTAAGTACTACCTTTCATCCTCAGACTGATGGACAAGCAGAGCGCACTATTCATACTTTAGAAAATATGTTGAGGGAATTGGGATGATCACCTACCTCTCATTGAGTTTGCTTACAACAACAGTTACCACTCTAGTATCCAAATGGTCCTTATGAAGCTCTCTATGGGAGAAGATGAAGATCTCCTATTGAATGGTTTGAAGTTGGTGAAGCAGGGTTGATAGGACCAGATTTAGTTCACCAAGCTATGGAGAATGTGAAAGTGATTCAAGAGAGGTTGAAAATGGCACAGAGTCGTCAGATATCCTACACTGATGTTAGGAAAAGGGAGTTAGAGTTCGAAGTAGATGATTGAGTATATCTCAAAGTTTCACCCATGAAGGGGGTTATGAGGTTTGGTAAGAAGGGGAAGATTAGTCCCCGATATATTGGACCTTATAGAATAGCCAAGAGGATTGGCAAAGTAGCTTATGAGTTGGAGCTACCAGAAGAGTTAGCAGTGGTTCATCCGATATTTCACGTCTCTATGTTGAAGAAGTGCATGGGCGATCCTTCATTGATCATACCAACTGAAAATATTGGGATGAAGTATAGCTTATCTTATGAGGAGATTCCTGTTCAGATTCTAGAACGCCAAGTTCGCAAGTTGAGAACAAAGGAGGTAGCATCAGTCAAAGTCCTCTGGAGGAACCAATTTGTTAAGAAAGTTACTTGGGAAGCTGAGGAGGATATGAAGAATAGATATCCACATCTCTTTGAATCCGAAGAAAGTGCAGATCAAGGTACTAATTTTCTTCTTAGTGCTCTTTAAATTATGAGTGAGCATGTTGTTTGTTTGCATTTGCTTGTTAGGTGCTTGAATTTGATGTTACCCCCTAAGCCTAGAAAGAGTAATCTCATTCGAGTACGAATGTTTCCAAGGGGGAGATATTGTAACATCTCACAACTAGAAAGAACTAGAAGGAAGTATAAAATCTGGAAATAGTTATTTTTGGGAAGAATTTAAAAATCTAGAAATTTGGTAAAGGTGTTAAAATGATTTTTGGTCAACTTCAAACGGCCATAATTCCTTGCTCAGGATTATTTAGGTGTGATTCTAGATATGGTTGGAAAGCCCTTGGAATGATCTTTCCAACGCCGCCAAGTTTGCGTGATTCCGAGCTCGTATGAGTAAGTTATGCCCTTCGGAAGTTGGGCTATTTGAATAACGAAAGTCCAATCCGGATATTAGAAGGGTAGTTTGGTCTTTTACTTACCCAAGTTAATTAATTTGTTTTTAGGAGTTTAATTGGGTAAGGTCAGATTTTAGTAAGTTTTAGAAAAGTGAATTTCACGCTAGGGCTTGGAGAAAAGAGAAAGGAGAAAGGGAAGCAAGAACGTTCAAAATTCGTTCAAGATTCGTCGAGATTAGCTTGTGGATTTCGTCGGGTGTGATCCCTACAAGGTATGTGAGATCACATAGCGTTGGGTTAATTTGTCCACGCGCCAATCATGATTTATTTCAGCGAATTTAAGTTCTTGAAAGCTTAGAAATTGAGTTCTTGAATGGGTTTGTTGAAATTTCATTAGATTCTTATTTCGTTGAGGAGTTGTTTGATCCTAATATGTGATTTTAGGTTTGATTTTGAGTAGAATCTGAAGTACTTTGAACATTTACTCGATTCTAAGTGTTGGGAAAAAGAACCCACAGAGTTTAGAGGATTTAGATCCAAAAAATGAAGAAGAGATTTCGTCGGACGAAATCCGACATCAGTGGCGCGTCGCGGAGATGGTTCCCAGTTTTGGGAATTTTTGTTTCGCGTCGCGGAGTCTTCTGCCTCAAAAGTCATTTTCGAAACTAAAATTTAAAAGCTTCTTCGCATCGCGGACCCGTCCTCAGATATTAATATTTGGTTTTTTTCTCATGTTTAACTATCTAAATTCATTCCTAAACATCATGAGATCTTTCCAATCACAAATCACAATCGTTGAATCCATAATTCAATTCAAGGACCAGTTAAGAGTCAAGTCAAGAGCAGTTAAGATCAAAGTCAAGAGAAGTCAAGAGTCAAGTTAAGAGAAGTTCATAAAGTTTTCCAAAAGTCTTTTGCAAACGTTTTAACCTTGTTTTAAGACTTAAGTTTTGAGTTCAGTAAAGAGTAAAATTGAAGTTCATTTCTTCAAAAGTATATGGGGACTAAGCATTCCCAAAGAGATTTAAAATGTTTTCACATTTAAATAAGAGCGGAAACTGAGATTTCCAAAGAGATTTCAGGATAGTTTTCTGAAAAGACTAATCGCTTTCTAAATGAAGCAAGAGGGAGAACTTTGATTTCCAAGATAGCCTTTGAGCTAAGTTTTTGAGCAATTATCTCAAATCACAGAAAGAAGTATGTTTTAAACATAAAGAGCTAGTATCATATTTTGAGAGTAGTATTGAGCACTGATATGGGGACGAGCTTGAGTTAAGATAACTTACATCTCTATAAACCATGTAGCCATCATAGGTAGAAAAGGGTCATACTTTTTAGATGAATCATTTTCGCATAAACTAGTGGATCCACTTAGTAGTTCAGGTACTATACATGTGTCAAGGTATAAGATGTGTTGGCAGCGTGAGAAAGATCGATGTATCATCACAATAACTCTTATGTGATAGTTGTCGGTTAGAGAAACTCCCACAACAGTACTTGTATTTTTATATACATCAGTTTATTTATATTTTTACATACATCTTAGAGTTATTTGTATCTTTGTATACACACAGAGTTGACATCATATTTTAAACAACTTTTTTTTATATTGCACTTATTTTAAACTGCTTTATATTGAAATGAGTTCAGTTATGTTAAGTTGAGTTGAGCCAGGTAAGTTCTTCAGTTCCTTTCAGATTCTTTTCATGCCTATGTTATGTTTAACATTCCAACTCGCATACTCGTACATTCAATGTACTGATGCCAGTTGGCCTGCATCGTCTTGTGATGTAGACGAGGGTAACTAGGATCGGCATCCAGCGCATCGTTGATCCAGTGAGCAGTTCAAGGTTTGTTGGTGAGCCTCTTTGCATTCCGGAGGATTCCTTTTGTTTACTTTCAATATTAGATAGTTCATTAGGATGTCGTGGGTCTGTCCTGACATCCATCTTAGTTGTTTTAGAGGCTTCATAAACAGTCATATGTTTTTTCATTGTCATTATTCCATGTTGAGACTTGAGTTGCTTTAATGGTCAGTTGAATGTTCTTTTTAACATTTTAATTTATTATATAAACTTATTTTTGTTGAGTTTAAGTCTTCCGCTGAGTAAGTAAGCCAGGACACGGGTTCGCTTGGGCGGGCCAGCAATGGTTCTCGAGTGTCAGTCCCGCCCAGGGTGTAGGCTCAGGGCGTGACAGTTTGATAGGTTTAGCATGCATCTCCTACACCTTGGCTTTATCTGTAGTAAGGCAGATTCTTCATTATTTACATTGCAAGCTCACAAAGGCACCATAATTTTCTTGTTATATGTGGATGATATTATTATCACAGGTAGTAATCCATCGCATGTCTCCGAGTTAGTTCGCCAACATGGGAAAGAATTTACCACGAAAGATATTGGCCCTTTACACCTCTTTCTAGGAGTAGAGGTTAAGTATTTTGATGAGGGTATCCACTTACGTCAAAGTAAGTATGTTGATGAGCTGTTGGACAAGACTGAAATGATTTTGGCAAAGGCTGTAGCCACTCCTTTGGCTCAAAAGCATGGTTTACATGAAGCTGTGGGAAGCCTGGTTGATGCATCTTTTTACAGAATGATAGTAGGGAGTCTTCAATACTTGACACTCACAAGACCGGATATTACTCATGTTGTGAATTTAGCAAGCAAATTTATGCAAAATCCAAACAGTGAACATCTTCAAGGGGTGAAAAGGATTCTCAAGTACATCAAATGTACTCTACACTTTGGACTCAGAATTATTTCACAATCACCATGTAGGTTGTATGGATACTCAGATGCTAATTGGGGAGGTTGTACCACCACTAGGAGATCAAATACAGGTTATAACATCTACCTAGGTGCAAAATGTATTTCTTGGACTTCCAAGAAATAGTCCACAGTTGCCCGATCGAGTGTTGAAGCTGAGTATAGAGAACCAGCCTCCACTACAGTAGAGATAACATGGATCATGTTTCTACTTCATGACCTTGGGGTGTTTCTTCGATCTGTACCTACATTGTATTATGATAACATAAGTGTCTTGTACATGACAGTTAATCCAGTTATGCATGCTAGAACCAAACATAATGAAATGGACTATCATTTTGTTCATGAGAAAGTGGCCAGAGGACAACTTCTTACTCAGTTTGTGAGGTCTAAGGATTAGCTAGCTGATATTCATACAAAAGCATTAACCAAACAGGTTTTTGCTTGAGTTTCGTAGCAAGCTAGGAGTTACAGTCCCTCCACTCACTAGCTTGAGGGGAAGTGTTGAAGGAAGCTGATGGAACATGTCAAAGGAACATGTTTGACGAAGTTGACTGACGAGTTAGAGTTAGAGTTACACTAGGACTAGACTACTAAATCCTAATTTATGTACAAGTCTACATTTTGTATGACTAAAGCTGATGTAGTCGACTAGGATAAGGTGTAAATAATATATTTGTGTTGTATTAGGTTTCCTAGTGTAGCTAGTATAGGACTCTTCTCCTATATAAGGAGTATGTAACTCAACCATTCAATTATCAATACAATCATTGATTTCTACATACTTACGTGAGATTTCTACACTGATGACTTATATTTGATAAAGGTGATTTGATATAATTACCCCTATCATTAGTGCTTCTTAATTCCTATGTCGAATCTGGACAATTATTGTTGGACAAAAGAAGTATGATTTAGTTTATAGATATATCTTAGTATTTTCTAATCAAACATTTAAATCCTCCATACTATGAAAATATAATACAAATATTAGCTTGAATTAATTTTGTTTTACTGCAGATTAAATGTTTAATTTAAACAAAAAAACATGACGAATATTAGTAAGTAAATATATAGATATGTAATTACTAAAAGTGTGTATTTAATTTTATTAAATTTAAGAAATAATATAAATACTTTTATTTGAGTATCTTATTCACTGATATGATTATTTAAAAGATTAAAAAAATATTTTTAAACACTTTTAAATAGGAAATGAACTACAAATAACTTGTATTATTAGTAATAACTTCTCGCACTTGAAACATGTAACATTTATATTTTTATTTCAGCTTGCTTATTTTTTAATGTTCAGTTTAAATTATCTTACTCCCTCTGTCCCAATTTATGTGGCACTTTCATTTTTCGAGAGTCAAACAGTTTAAGTTTGACCGGAAATTTGCACATAAAATCTTCAATTTTTTTAAATGAAATTTATATATTTGTAAACTATGTAAAAAGTACTATAAGTCGCAATAATTGATAATTCAAAATGTTTAAAAGATCTATGAAAAATTACGGTCAAAGA
>JAJOOS010021003.1:0-11514 GCA_029582725.1 Solanum chiquidenum
AATTATCTATCATACCATAGTTCATGGGACACACAATTCATTTTGTGCTAAAAGTTATGACCATCTGAAGTTGACCCATCAATAATTTTCAGCAAACTGACTGTTGACTCTCATCTACGGTCAGACCTACGGACCGTGGATCGAATGACAGTCCGTGCCGGTCGACCGTAGTTTGTGTCAGAGGCTGGGCAAAGGAGGTCTTGATCCACGGACACAGACCTTGGACCGTGGTCTGATCTACGGACCGTAGGTCTGTCCGTGGGTCGAGACTTAGTCGATTTTCTGACTGAGTTCTGGGGAGGGGCTGCAGTGGTAAACCACGGACCACCAGCACGGACCGTGGTCTGATCTATGGTCCGTGGATGGTGACCGTAAGTTGCACCTGCAACTTCTCAAAATCTGCATTTTTGGTCTATCTAGGATACGGGGTGTTACAGAATCCACAGTTGATTCACTCGTATTTGTTGATGATCTACTTCCTGCAATTCTCTGAGTTTTTTGTGATCTAAATTTTGGGAAAATGGTGAGTACCGATACAATCAAAGTGGTTGATAAGAATCGAAATCATCCTTTGTATCTTCTGCAATCTGACACTCCAGGTTCAATATTGACCTCAATTCAACTTACATGCACGGAGAATTACTCATTATGAAGCCAATCGATGCTCCTTACTCACCGAGCTAAGAGCAAAGATGGATTCGTCTTTGGTATATGTAGAAAGAGTGATTCTAGTGCTTCATTAGAAGAACAGTGGGAGAAGTGCAATGCATTCGTATTATCATGGATTCTGAATTTTATTTTAAAGGAATTGATGAGTGGAATCATCAATGCCACTAATGATGCAAGTGTGTGGGCTGACTTAAAGGAGAGGTTCGATAAGGTTGATGGATCGAGAGGTTACCAGTTGCATCGAGAAATTTGCACTATCACAGAAGGTACTTCCTTTGTTTCTGCATATTTCACACGACTAAGACTTTTTTGGGATGAGTTCGATGCCATTGTAGCACCGCCCTCATGTGGCTGTGATAAATCCATAGTGTATGCAAGTCACTTGTAATAAATGAAGTTATTTGCAATTCTAATGGGGCTCAATGAGTCATACACTCATGCACGTAGTAAAATCCTCATGATGATTCCATTGCCCTTTGTGAACAAAGCATATTCAATGATCATTTCATATGATAGTCAACGAGTAATAGCAGGGTCATATTCAGGAGGAGATTTAGGGATTTCTACTGCTTTATATGTTGGCAAGGATCAAAGACAGTACACTGGTGGAGGTTCCTATTCAGGAGGGGATGCAGGTGCTGCTTCATACACTAGTGGTGGTTCTTATTCAAGAGGAGATGCAAGTGCCTCTACTTCTACTGCTTTATATGCTGGTAGAGGTCACCAACAATCAGCACTTTACAAGCCAAAAAGGGACTACAATTTGCAGTGTGATGTTTGCAAAATCAGGGGACTACAATTTGCAGTGTGATGTTTGCAAAATGAAGGGCCATACCAAGGAAACTTGTTATCGTGTTGTTGGATATCCACCAGATTACAAGTTCAGGAAGAAGTCTGGAAATAATGCTAATAGGATCGAAAATGTCAATGCTGATGAGAATGATTCACTTGGCCAAACACCTCCTACATTCACACAGGAGCAATATGGTCAAATTCTCAGGCTATTGAACAAGGAGAATTCTGTGATCCCAACAGTCAATCAAGCAGGTATGGATCACTCATTCTATATTAGTAATAAGCTTAAACATTGGGTAGTAGAATCTGGTGCGACAAAGCATATAACAACATCACTAGATAATTTGTTTGACATATTGCATTAAAACAAAGTGATCAGAACCATGTACAATTGCCTGATTGAGGTACTGCATCAATAACACACACTAGTTGTTATAGATGGGATGATGGTGATGTGTTGGCTAATGTTTTAGTGGTTCTTGGTTTCAAGTCTAATCTTATTTTAGTTTCTCAGTTAACCAGGCATTTTCACTGCTCAGTATGATTTTTCCTGATTTTTGTGTATTTCAGGACCTGTTAACTGGGAAGTTCAAGGGGATTTGTAAGGAGACATGAGGTTTATATTTTCTTTTGAATAAAGATGTTGGAGATGGAAGCAACATGAATGCAGCTAGTGCAAAGTTGATGCACATAAAAACCAATGAAGATGAAGGCATGTTATGGCACAATAGACTTGGCCACCCATCCTCCACTACTTTGAAGAAATTAGTTTCTATTAATGATAGACATATTAATGATTGTGTTGTATGTCCATTAGCTAAGCAAACAAGGTTGCCTTTTCATGTGTCTACAACTAGAAGTAGTTCTGTATTTGAATTGATACATATTGATGTTTGTGGTCCACATAGAATCAGCACTCATGTTGGTTTCAAGTATTTCCTTACTATTGTTGATGCCTATTCTAGAACTACATGGTTGTATTTTCTTAGACTAAAATTTGATGTTATTAATGTTTTGAAGTCTTTCTTCCAAATGGTTAAAACTCAGTTTGATCAATATGTGAAGAATGTTAGATCAGATAATGGGGGTGAGTTTTTTAACATTAAATGCAAAGACTTATTTGCCTCTTTAGGCATAGTTCACCAAAGCAGTTGTCCACACACTCCACAACAAAATGGAGTGGTGGAAAGAAAGCATAGGCATTTTTTGGAAGTAGCAAGAAGTATTATGTTTCAGGGTTTTGGGGAGAATGTGTTGTAGCCGTTGTATACTTAATCAACAGGTTACTTACTTTTACATTGGAAGGTAAATATGTTTATGAAGTCTTCTATCAAAGGAAGCCTAAGCTGGATCATTTAAGGACAATTGGATGTCTGTGTTATGCTACCACACTAATTAGGAAAGACAAATTTTCTCCCAGAGCTGCTGCTTATGTTATGATAAGTTATTTTTTGACTCAGAAGAGGTATCTTCTTCATAATATTGCTGACAAGAAGTTCGTGGTTAGTAGGGATGTGGTGTATAAGGAGCATATGTTTCATTTTAAGGAACTGCATAATGATACAATTCCCCAATTCCCAGACATCACTCAACCATTAGAACCAGAACAAGATCAAGTTCCTGCAAAGACTATTATTGATCATGTACCTGAAGCTTCTGATGTGTCCACAACATTGAGTGAAACTACAGATCCACTCAATGATATTGTTGGTATTCCTGAGAGTCAACCAACCACCAATATTACTAGGAGGTCCAGTAGAACTGTGATTACACCAGCCTAGGATTAAGACTATATCACTTCTACGAAGCAGAAACCTCAATCATTGTCCAACTGTGTTTCATATCAGCACATTTATTCCACATATAGAGCCTGTTTAAGCAGATTTTCAGCTATGTGTGAACCTAAATCTTATGACGAAGCCTTACATGATAAGAAGTGGATAGCAACAATGCAACAAGAATTGCAAGCCCTTGATGAGAATGGCACTTGGACTCTAGTTCTTTGGTCACAAGGGAAGCCTGCGATTGATTGTAAGTGGATCTTCAAAATCAAATATAAGGCAGATGGTGAAGTGGAAAGGTACAAGGCTATATTAGTAGCAAAAGGGTATAGCCAAACTGTTGGTATAGATTACCAAGAAACTTTTTCTCCGGTGGTAAAAATGGTGACAGTAAGGACTGTTATTGCACTGGCTGCTGCAGAGATTTGGTGTATATACCAAATGGATGTCTACAATGCCTTTCTGCAAGGAGATCTCACAGAAGATGTATTCATGGAACTACCTAAAGGTCTACAAGTTGCCATTGATCAACCTATGGTCTGTAAGCTCGTGAAATCCCTTTATGGGCTCAAACAAGCTTCAAGACAATGAAATTTTAAACTTACTAAGGCCTTATTGAAATCTGGATATAGTCAGATTCATTTGGATTATTCATTATTCAGTAAGAAGCAAGGGGTCAATTTTGTTATTATCTTAGTCTATGTTGATGACCTCCTTATTACTGGGAATAATGTTGCACTGATTCAGAAAGCCAAAGACATTTTGCATAAGTGGTTCAAGATCAAGGATTTAAAAGTTGAAATTCTTCCTAGGAATAGAATTCAGCAGATCCAAAAGGGGTATCCTTATGAACCAAAGGAAATATGCATTGGAGCTCTTAGTTGAAGCAGGCATCACTGCAGGAAAGGTAGCAAATACTCCAGTGGACTGTAATATGAAACTCACTACAACTTCTGAAGAAGATTGTAGTGAGGAAGAGTTGCATCCGGATGTTACTCGATATCAAAGAATGATTGGCAAGTTATTGTACTTGACCATCACTAGACCTGACATAGCTTACACAGTCCAGACTCTTAGTCAATTCCTACAGAAACCAAAAGCTCAGCACTGGCAGGATGCTATTAGAGTTCTTAGATATATCAAGACTCAACCAGGATTGGGCTTACTTATGTCCTCACAGAAGAAGACGAAATTGACTGGTTTTTTTTATGCAGACTGGGCAGCATGCCCAAATACCAGAAGATCAGTGACAGGTTATCTACTAAAGTTGGTAGATTCTCTCATCTCTTGGAAATCAAACAAACAAGCTACAATATCAAGAAGTTCTGCTAAAGCAGAATATAGAAGCTTCGCTTGTCTAACAACATAAATTGTTTGGATGACAAACTTGTTCAAAGAATTGAATATTCAGATTGAGGAACCAGTATCTGTGTTCTTTGATAGTAATGCAACACTTCAAATTGCAGCAAATTCTGTATTTCATGAGAGGACGAAACACATAGAGATTGATTACCACTTTATTAAGGAGAAGATTCAACAAGGGTTGATTAGTACTATGTATATCCCTACACAACACCAACAAGCAGACATTTTAATTAAAGCTTTGGGAAGACTGCAACATGAATCACTTTTATCCAAACTTGGTGTTCTGAATGTATTCACTACACCTAGTTTGAGGAGGAGCATTGAAGATAGTGAGGATAGTGGTGTAACTTGACCTCACTGGTTTGTTACAATTTTAGCTTAGTTTAGCAGTTAGTTATTGTTAGATGTAACTAAATTCTATTACTATTGACAGGTGTAAGATTGTGATAGGCTGTGAGTTTAGTTGTAGCAGTATATATGTATGTACATAGTGCATTGTACAGATTACTTCTTCCAATCAATGAAATCAGTTCACAGCTCACATCTTTTTCTCTCCAATTAGATCTTCAATTGTAGTTGTAGATTTCACATTTTTTCATTCCCTCCGTTCCATTTTATATGAGTTAGTTTGGCTCAACATAGAATTTAAGAAAGGAAAAAAGGCTTCTGAAATTTGTGGTCTAAAATAAGTGATAGATATTTGTGTGACTAAAAATTATTTATTCATTAAGGGTAAAATGAACATTTTAAAATTAAATTGTTACTTAATATAGAAATGTGTCATTCCTTTTTAACTGGCTAAAAATGAAAGTAGTCATATAAATTGGCAGAAAAGATGTAGGATATATGCACGAAAACAAGTAACAACATTCAAGTTGTCTTCAAGCTGTGTAGTTTTGAGATGAAAGAGTGACAAGGGAAATGGTATAGGGAAATGGATTTAATGGGTTAGTTAGGTCGGGTATATACATTAAGTTGGGTATAGGAATTATATTGAGAAGAACTATTAATTGGTGAAAACATATAATATCGCGTAATCATTTAAAATTCATTAAATATAAATTTATAAATAATTCAGATTATATTAAATTTATGGATATATTAATTCAAATAAATATTATGAATCATTATAATTGGATTAACTAGTTAAATCCAATAAATATGGATTCAATTAAAGTCCAAATTAGTTGATTAGAGCTATGATAGATGAGTCTAGTTTGCTAAGCTCAATGTCTTTCATCCTAGAGACCCAGTTTGATGTCATGTATCGAATGACATGGCATGTCAAGTCAAACAGAGAAGTTAATAGGATTTTTTCATGTGTCAAAATGACAAGATCAGTTCACTAAAACCCTATATGCCATGTCACTTAAATATGATTGACCGGAGGGAAGTCTATTCTTATCACAACTCCTCTATTTAACAACTATAAATAGGTGAATGTGATAGATCAATTCTTTCAGTGTACAACTTGGCATACATATGAGAAGACTTGGTGGCAACTTCATAATTATCTTTGATGGTCCCTTCAATAAGGAACTCTTTCAAACGATCGAGTGGGATCATTTCATCAAAAGAAACTAGCATATCCTTGACAAGAGATGCTTGGTTCACAGGATTTTCCATCAAGAGAAACTAGCATCTCCTTGACAAGTTGTGCTTGCCCCACACTATTTCCACGCACATGATTGGCTTCTCATCTAAAACTCTTTCCATCTTATTCATCAACTTTTCAATTAGGGATTTTGGTGGTACATATGTGTTGTCAATCGAACCTAATAACTTTAATCTACAAATCTTATTTTAAATTAATGAGAGTTAATTATATTTTGTACAAGGTGTGTCACCATATCCTTGAACTTCTTTTTAAGTGTCTCAAAAAAGATGTGCAATTGCATTATTAATCAAAACAAATGTTTTAATGGGCCTAAAATTTCATTTAACGTTAAAAATATATATTTTTCCATTATAAATAAAATCAAATAAAGTAAAATAAATATAAAGTTCTAGGATACAATATAAAATTTTGGCATCATTTCAATATCTTTTTATTTTAATTACTCTTAAAATTAACATCAAAATTAGGAAATTTCTTTCTAACCCAACAAAACAATGACCAGTTGGTAACATAAATCTCTTTTTTGTTCAATACAATAACAATTAAAATAAACCTTTTGAGCCTAATAATCTCTATTTTATCATTATTGACATCTAAATCAAGAAAAGAACACAACCACGACTCGTTCTTCTCAAGCAAGGACTGGGTTCTTCGTTTTCAAGATCTAGTTAAAGATTCAAGCTAGTGTATTCTTATTTCCAGGTATGTGAGATTTCATAAATGGATATCCTGTCACCCATTGAGTTCCAAAGAAGACTCAATTTTCCAGATAATGATTTATATAAAAATTATGGTTCTTATGAATGCATGATCTTCATCATCTTTCCCAGTCATTTCATTAACAGTTTGATTACTTGATTTCATCCATAAATTCAGTCCTTCTAAATAATATTTTCATGAACCCTAATAATATAATTTTTTCATGATTTAAAATTATATTGTTTTAGAATGCATATCTCAGGTTATTAGTTTCATGATGTATTATGTTTTCAGATAAAGTGTCTACCAATTTAGTATCAAATGTTATAAGTTAAATTCAGTATATATTAGCATTGTACAGTTTATTAGTTTACATTCAGTTGGGAGAATTACTACTTAGCACCGAGCGAATTTAGGGATGAAGGCTCACCCATCAGTTATGATATGAGCCTTTCTACAGTCCGTAAGAATTTTGACGGGTCGTCATGCTCGTCTGTAGAAAGTTTACTGGGAGTGTTTCAAACTGTGTTTCCACAAGGCCCTTCTACGGATCGTAGATGTTTCTACGACCCATAGGTTGTCTCGTGAACTTTAGACCTGAGAACTAATTTTCAAGAGCATGGTTCCATAGACCCACCTAAGGTCCGTAGATACCTCTACGGGTGGTAGATGCCCTTTGTGGCACGAGACTGCAAAAAATTTGCAAGGTCTGAATTGAGGTAGAATTTCCGGGGTGTTACATTGGTGACCTTTTTATATTGATATCTTTTTCTATTTTTTTGTTTAAATATGTTTACAAAATTGAGTAAAGTAAAAAATAATACTACTAAAGAAATGTCATTTTCTCCCGTATTTAAAAAAAAATGTATTTTGAAATGTTTCAATGATATCTAGTCATTTTGGTCTAAAACACAGTTATCTCTATGATAATGTGTATTAATCATATAAAAGCACTTATCCAATGTTTTTTCAATTATAATTATTTACTCTAAAAATTAATTTAGTAATATTAATTCTATTTTACAACATTGTATAGTAAATTATATGATACACACGTGCAACGCACGTTCCGTGATTATATTAAAAGTAAGAACTCCAACAATACAATAATTATATTATAACTAAGTAATGCACTATAGGGGAGGGAGGAGAAAGCATATTTAAGAGGTGTATTTAAGAGATTTTAAGAGTGACTTTTTTATTTTTACGTATTACAATTAATTTTATTTAAAAAAAAAAAAATTGGAAAAAAAATTAAATTTAATTGGAGGCCAAAGAGAAGTGTCTGATCACCTTATCTATATCTAGATTTATATTATAAATAGTTATATGTGTTTTCCGGATGTTGATATGATAACTTTCAGTAGTAATCATAAGAAAGTTTACATCCACTATTCATAGGAACTTATACTTCATCATTCTATTGATAACTATTTATTTATTTATTTTATTAATAATATTGACATTATTTTTAAAAATAGTGTAGTACATCGATTGATATTCATGTGCAACGCACGTGCATCAAAATTAGTACTTATATATATGTGGGAAAATCAAAGCGCATATATGAAAAAATAGTTTGTCATTGAAGATTCAGTTTTGATGAGTTTGATGGATATCAATACTGAACAAACAAATCCTTAGAGAAAAGTGGTAAAAGGCTTCTTAAGACTGAGATACATATATATAGGGGTAAATCAAAGCGCTTATATGAAAATATAGTTTGTCATTGCAGATTCAGTTTTGACAAGCTTGATGAATATCAATATTAAACAAACAAATCCTTAGATAACAGCAGTAGAAGTCTTATTAAGAGTTAGATACATACATATATAGGGGCAAATCAAAGCGCTTATATGAAAAAATATTTGTAACAACCTTATGTAAATTGTAAATTTGAAATTTGGATGAACAAATTAAGAAACTATTTGAGGAGTTTTAGTAAAAAAAAAAACATTGCACATATAAGATCACTTATAGCATAAAAACTGTTATATTATAGATTGTGGTAATTTAAATGTGTCATGATTTCGTTCTTATCTGGGTCGTAACTAAACTCATATAAGACAAGATATAGATAATACAAAATTAGTTGACTTTTTTGAATTTGGTGTTATATTTTTAATTTCAAGATATTTTTTCAAACTTGTTTCTGGGCACGTGCAGTGCACATGTAGGCCCGTTTGACAATATATTTTGCTATATAACAATAACAATTTTTTTCTTGCATATATTTTTGGGAAAAAATATATATAATAGCAAACTATTAATTCAAATTAAAAAGTTATAATCAAAGTTTGATATAATTGTAACTCGTAGCAAACTGTTGCCATTCACCTCTCTCCCTGAAATTGTTGCTCGCCACTCTCCCTCTCTCAATTGCCAGTTTCTCCCTCGTCTCTCTCACTTTATACAAACACAAATGTATAAATTGTGTTTCTGTTTGTATAAAGCGGGAGAAAATTATATATACACATGCAAATACATATATCTTCGTCCTATACATTTATAATTTTACAATACGAGTCTTCTAGAGATCACACTACTTATCTCCTAGAGATATGATAATGTTTGTCATAAGCATTCGATTTTATTTTTTAAGACTTATGCACATCATGTCTAGTCTATATGATTCTTTCTCGTTGTAATTGGATGAACCGTACATTTAGTGTAAATTATTCAATTTTTTTAATCAGCTAATCTGATTAATACATCTAAGCATTGGATATGTAATTAAGATATAATAACGGCTTCCGTTCTTAGAAGAAAATGATATTTCCAAGGCAAACGTAAAGTTTTAATATAGACGACAGGACAAATATTTTCACTAATGTTATCCTAAACTTTTGTATTAAAATTATGTTACTCATAAAAAAAAAATTGCTTTAGAAATGTGTGTTGGAACAATTTCCTTAGGCTTAGTCATGTTTTCCTCATTAATAATAAAGAATACACAATGAATGTTTAAAAGAAAAATCAACATTCTTACATAATTGAGCTATTAAGAAATAACAAATATTTTTTTTAAAATGGAAATAAAAAGATAGTATTAATATAATATTACTCTCTTTATTTAAACAACAAGTGCTCCTCGCTCCAATTAGATCAATCCTTTAACGAAGTTAAAGAAATTTCATGATTTCGTTCACACTTCAACTTGGCAATGAATCGGCTATTATTGTCGGTAACAACCTCCAAGCAAATGGATCAATCCAGGGAATTCATGCTATTAATAGGAAATGAATATTTAGAAAAAAATACTGGAGATGAAAAATAATTTTTCATTAAAGATTCAATTTTAACGAACTTGATGAATTTCAACACTAAACAAACAAATTCTTAGAGAAAAGCAGTAAAAAGCTTATTACGTACGAGGTGAGATATACACATACATATATATTATAACACCTTAGTATTTGAAATAGCTAAAAGTAGAAAGAACTAAATTGGAAATAGTAAAAATTTGAACAAATTATGCATGAGTTATGAGTTTTGGGTCAACTTCAAATGACCATAACTTTTAGTACAGGATGAGTTAGGTGGCCCATAAGATATCAAATGAAAGGTCTTGAAATCCTCTTTCCAGCGCCATCGAGTTTGCTTATATTTGAGCTCGTATGAGGGAGACATGCCCGTTTGAAGTCAATCTATCCATTTAAGGAAAGTTACCAAAAAATATGAGGGGTATTTTTGTCTTTTCCTTACCCAATCAGATTGAAACAAATTTTGGTAATATTTAGGGATCTAAACTGATTTGGTTCAGTTTTCACAAATCCAATTTATGCTTAGGGCTTTGAGAGGAGTTCAAGAACAGGAGAAAAGAGAAAAGTCAAGGCGTTCATCAAGTTTTCTTACGAAACGAAGATTGTTTTTCCAAGGGTTTAATCCCTTAGAGGTATGTGAGTACTCATAG
The DNA here is from genome assembly GCA_029582725.1 of Solanum chiquidenum. Classification (NCBI taxonomy): domain Eukaryota; kingdom Viridiplantae; phylum Streptophyta; class Magnoliopsida; order Solanales; family Solanaceae; genus Solanum; species Solanum chiquidenum. The sequence goes on from JAJOOS010021003.1 coordinate 10,841, forward strand.
TTTTGGGTTCGTTCACCCATACGCCAATCATGATTATATATTCGAATATGTCCATGAATATTAAGTATAATTGAGTTCTTGCTGAATTCTTGAAGTTTGTGATCTATTCTTTATGTATGAGGATTCGACAAATTCTTGTGATAAGGATCTTGTGTTGGAATGTTGTTTTGAGTAAATTAGAGTGGGTTCCGCTGTAATTATGTTGAGTCTAAGAATCCATAAGAGTTTGAGAAGAATCGTTCGATTCTAGAGGGTTTAGGCATGAAAATGAAGCAATACAATTCGTCGGTTTCTGGGCAGGGGCATAGGGCATCGCGCCACTCAGTGCGCCCCGAAGAGTTTTCTGTAGGTAGGGCCCTGGGACTCCACATCACTATGTGCGCCCCAACCCACCTGTTGTAGTTTAGGGGCTGGCCCTCCACGCCACTCAGTGCGCCAGGGTCGCCAGGTCCCCTACCCTTCCGTCCTTCTTTCCGTGTAGGTTCCCTCGAATTGTACCTAGGTTTTGTACTTGATTATTGATACGCTCAAATTACACCTCCTTACAGAAGCATAAGCGATCGTTATCAAGTACAGAACCCAACTTGTAGGTTGGGGTTGATCCCACGAGGAAAATGGTTTAGACTTTACTTTAACTCACGATTATATTCAATTAGTCAAAGTACTTCCACAAA